>CAUYON010045848.1:0-25238 GCA_963573935.1 Arctocebus calabarensis
CCAATGGAATTTAAGACAAAAAGAAAAGTAATAGAAGAAATGAATATTTCATTCTGGAAGAGCATTGAAAAAGAAGAGGAAGAAAGGAAAGCACAACTTGAATTGTCCAGTAAAATTAACAACACTCTTACAGAATGTCTGAAGCTCATTGAAGGGGTGAGTGAGAAAGATAATCTCAAGCTTTGGCTCAGGTCAGGGTCTTGGAGGTTATAAACATTTTTCTTAAACATAGTGTAAGGGAAATAGCCTTCCTCTAAGCAGAAGTTTAGGTACGCTATTAATATAGAATAATAATGGGCAGTGCCTGTGGCTCAGTGGGTAGGACACCAGCCCCATATACCAAGGGTGGCAGGTTTGAACCTGGCCCTAGCCAAACTGCAACAAAAAATAGCCAGGTGTTGTGGCGGGCGCCTATAGTCCCAGCTACTTGGGAAGCTGAGGCAAGAGAATTATCTAAGCCCAAAAGCTGGAGGTTGCTGTGAGCTGTGATGCCATTGCACTCTACCAAGGGCAACAAAGTGAGACAGAGTCTCTTAAAAATATATATAGAGAGAATAATAATAATAATGACATGCACTTAAATAGTGGTTTTTGTATGCCAGGTGCTTTCGTAAACACATAACTGATGTCATCTTGTTATCATAATGATTATTACTATGCCCACTTTACAAATGAAACTGAGAAAACAGAGAAGTTGGAAAGCTAATCCAAACAATCTGGTTCCAGAGAGATGGGAACTTTGCTTTCTTCAGGTGTCAAGGTCCAAAAAGTAACATTGAACCTTTAGATATGAAACTGAAGTCAAAAGACAAAGTCGGGCTCCGTGCCGATTCACACCTGTAATCCTAGCACTCTGGGAAGTTGAGGCAGGAGGATCCCTTGAACTCAGGATTTGGAGACCAGCCTGAGCAAGAGTAAGACCCCATTCCTACTGAAAATAGAAGAAAAAAATTAGCTGAGTATTATGATGGACGCCTTTAATCCCAGCTACTCAGGAGGCTGAGGTAGGAGGATTCCTTGAGTTTAGGAGTCCTAGATCAGCCTGAGCAAGAGCAAGACCCTGTCTCTACTAAAAATAGAAAAATTAGCCAGGCAGTGCCTATAATCCCAGCTATTCAGCAGGTTGAGGCAGGAGGATGGCTTGAACCCAGGAGTTTTTGAGGTTGCTATGAGCTAGGTTAACACTGTGGTCTGTTCTAGACAACATTTTCACAGTATACAATTAAATATTAACTATTTCTCCTTTCTGGAATTAAAACTCCATTCTTTTCTTTTTCATTTTTGCTATTTCACTTTCATTATATTAAAAAAAATGAATATATTTTTATTTTTAAAATTATTTCAGAGCTGGGCTCAGTGGCTCATGCCTGTAATCCTAGCAATCTGGGAGACCAAGGTGGGTGGGTTGCCTGAGCTCACCGGTTTGATACCAGCTTGAGCCAGAGTGAGGCCTCATCTCTAAAAATAACCAGGTATCGTGGAGGGCGTCTAAGGTCCCAGCTACTTGGGAGACTGAGGCAAAAGAATTGCTTAAACCCAAGAGTTTGACGTTGCTATGAGATATGACACCATGGCATTCTACCACAGGTGACAAAGTGAGACTCTGTCTCCAAAAAAATTAAATAGAATTATTTCAAACAATGCAGATAAATGGCAAGCCCTCTCCTCCACAGATGTGTAAGTTTTATAAATCCTAAGCTTTCTGGAGGTGACCCCTATTGCCAGTTATTCTTCCAGACAGTGCTACCTAGAAAAATGAAGTATGTAGGCTCGGCGCCTGTGGCTCAACGGGCTAAGGCGCCAGCCACGTACACCTGAGCTGGCAGGTTCGAATCCAGCCCCCAGGCCCGCCAAACAACAATGATGGCTGCAACCAAACAATGGGCGGGCATTGTGGCAGGCGCCTGTAGTCCCGGCTACTTGGGAGGCAGAGGCAAGAGACTCGCTTGAGCCCAGGAGTTGGAGATTGCTGTGAGCTCTGATGTCACAGAACTCTACCCAGGGTGACAGCTTGAGGCTCTGTCTCAAAAAAAAAAAAAAATGAAGTATGTAGAGTATTTTTGTGAGTTACAAGTATTTCACATTTTTCTTGATTATCTTTTCTTGTGTGTTTTCTAGTGTCAATGTTGTACTTTGTAAAATGAACCTAGATATATTCCTTTTTGTCCTATACACTAAGCATAGTTTGTATAATATGTGAAGTTTTTTTTTTGAAGGTTTGATAAAAATTTGCTCGTAAACTCATTTGGATGATGCTTCTTTGAAAGATAGTTTTGTGTATATCTTTTCAGTTTTTCATATGGTCATTGGTCTACTTAGGTTTATATTTCTTAAATCAACTTCAGTAAATTTTTTGCCTTTTTTAAAAATTGGACTTGCCAAAGATTTTTTGATTTATTATATTGATTTTTTTTAAAGGCTTTTGGAAGTTTTATTGATTTTTTTTTTCTCTTGCATCAATATTTATGCCTATTTATATTTATTGTTCTTTTTCTAGCTTTGTAGTTGAAAGCTTAGTTCATTTAAGTTAGCCTTTTTTCTTATACATGTGTTTAATGCTATGAATTTGCCTCTAAATTTTGCTTTGGTCATATTCCTCAGATTTAACTGAGTAATGCGTTTTATCAATCAGGGACAAGTCAGAAAAATAGGCATCTCAATACAAAGAATATAATTGGTTACACAATGTCTCATGTGAGTTCTCTAGAAGCAGACCTTAAGAGGAGGATCTATGTATAAATAGTTCATTAGGAAGAAACTCCTAGGTAAAACTAGGAGAGGAGTAAGGTTGTAGGACCCGGAAAAAAGGGAAGGACACCAAGCAAGATGTGGCATCAAGCAAGTTTATGGAGAGTGTCTTTTGGCACAGTTCCACAGAAGAGTCTATAGACTAGAGGTCCTCAAATTATAGCCCGCAGGCCACATGTGACCCGCTGAGTGTTTTTGCTGCACTGCCTGTCCTGCTTAGCAGCCAACTCATCCTAGGCGCAGTGCACCAGTGTGGAATGTGTGCAGCACTCTCCGACTCCCCTCCTTCTCTCTGTCTCTCAACTCCTCCTCTCAGTCTCAGGTGAGACTGAGACTTGTGATCAGAGGAGTCACGAGCTTGCCTGTGCAGAGCCTGCTGCTGCCTGAGGACCAAGGTAAGAACAAGTTAGGATTTATTTTTTTTTGAAGTTAGGAGGTCTTTTTTTTTTTTTTTTTTGCAGTTAGTAGGGCCTTTTTTTTTTTTTTTTTGAGTCATTCAAATATTTATTGAGCAGCTAAGGAGATACAAAGGCAATTTAAAACATTGTCAAAGAGGTGAGGCAAGTGCACAAGTAATAAAAAGCATACGCAAGTATCACAAGTATCGTTCACAGTCAAAAAGAGGGTGCTTTAGGAAATCAAAAGTGTGATTGTTTCCATCCTGGAAGGGGGCATGGGTGGCAAATCAGGAAAGGGGGATTGAGATTAAAACAGAAGACTTTAGTATGGATTGTTGATGATATTCAGTATCATTTGTCTCTCCTTTTCCTCTCTCCTCATCTTTGGGCTTAATTTACCAGTAGTGCCCAGGAATGTTCAATGCGCTTTTTCTATAGTTGCTTGTATTTTTGCTTTAATGTCTTCTACAGAACTAGGTCCTTTTGGTGTTTTTGGAGTTTTTACCTGTTTTTTGAAGGATTCTTGACCTTTTGATCTCGGAGTTGATGGTTTTGAATCCTTTCCATTCTGGTTTGATTTTTGTGCATTTTGGGCTGGAGTGTCTCACATAGATTTCTTCGCTGGAGCTTTTTCTTCAGTTTCCTCATCATCAAAATCATCACAGCAGCAGCAGCAAGTTTTACTTTTTTCGGTGGAACTTTGCTTCCACTTCCAGGGCCAGATCGCTTTCCAGACATACTTAAGAGTTTCACATCCTCCTCCTCTTCATCTTCTGACTCTGCATCTTCTTCCACAGCTAAGTGGAACTATATAAGTGAACTATATAAGTGCTGCCCACTAATATATACAGGCCCTGAACCACACTTCAACTGTAAGACCACAGGTGGCGTTATTTCAAAGCCCCCAAGAGAAACCGTTGGCTATACAGACATTTTCAAAGTTGCCAGTGTTACTTTAATTGGACTGCCTTCATAATTCATTGCCTCTGCTTCAACAATGTGCAACTCATCCTTTGCACCAGCCCCTAAACTGACCGTTCTTAAAGATAACTGGTGCTCATTTTCATCATTATCTTCCTTAAAGTGATAATCTTTGTCGGCCTTTAGTTCACAACCGAAAAGGTAGTTCTGAGGCCTCAAGGGACTCATGTCCATGTCCATCAAATCTTCCATGAGATGGTGGCGTTCACTTAGGTGGACGAGGAGGTGGACGGAGATAAACGAGTACTGCTCCCAGGAATAGCTGCGCAGGACGGAATCACACCAGGGGCACAATGCAGGTTTGAATAGTTGTGTCCGAGGCCCTGTGGTCCTCAAAGTAAAATATATTTACCGTCTGGCCTTGTGTGGATGGTTTGCAACCCCTATTCTACTTTAGGCACCAACAAAGGCAGAATCCCAGGGTTGGGCCCAGACTGACTTGCAGATGTAGAATCAGGTCAAGGGCGCCCCCCTTTATAGGTTGGCCCTGTGAAGGTAAAGATGTGAGAGCAAAAGCACTTTGTACTCAGTATTTCCCATAATGGATTGCTTTAGAATTTCTCATGATTTATTTTTAACTCTTTATTTCTTACATATATACAGACATGATTTAGGGAGATCCTTCCTATCTGTGACACAGACAGTGGAGAGCATTTGATGGCAGAACGTCCATGCTGAAACGTTGGTAGGCAACTGCTGACGTAACGCTGGTCATCCTCTCTGCCTCGTGTGTTCATACCCTGGGTAATCTCCTTCCCTTGAGTGTATGGGCTGCATGTAGTGAAGGCTTCTAATAAATAGAGTATGGAAAAAGGGATGGGATGTCACAGCTGAGATTAGGTTTGTAAAGACTGTGACATTCCATCTTGGGCATTCCCCCTCTCTCCCTCTCTCTCAGTTGGCTCACCCTGGGGGATCCCGGCTATCATAGTGTAGCCCTGTGAAGAGGTCATGTAGTAAGAGACCAAGCCCTGGCAACAACCATGTGAGTGAACTTGGAAGCAGATCCATGCCCGCCACCCCCAGATTCGAGCCTTCAGATGAGACGGAGCCCTGGCCCAGCTTGGCTGTAGACAAACTCAACTTGGCTCATGACAGACTCTCAGCCTCAGGCACCCAGCTGAGCCATACCTGGATTCCTAACCCATAGGGTCTGTGAGATTAAAAAAAAAAAGAGTTTGTTGTTTTCAGCTTCTAAATTTTAGGGTAATTTGTCATGTAGCTATTGACAACTATAAAGAAAAAGAAAAGAGATAAACTGGGGAATGACAGAGCTTTCAGGTCAATAAAACTTATTCAGTCTGCTCTGTCTATTTTAAAAGGAATTGGAAAATATTACACAGGGAATAAGTAAATCAGTAAATCACTGTTATTCCACAGATGTCCATACTTACTTGCAAACATGCCCAGGGCCTGCCCGTCCTCTCCTAGTTAGCACGCTGCTCTGGGAACAGGCCGGATGCCTCAGGGGAGCCTTTACCTGACTTCCTGCACAGATGAAATAGCATAGCTCACGTGGGAAAAGGATCTCCTTCCTGTGAACGAGCTAATTTGATATAAAACAAAATGCAGAAAATGCTCAGCTTAGATTGAGGAGCCATTTCTTTCTTTGAAAATGAAGCGATGCCATTTACAAAGCCCAGATGCCAAAGTCTGGGCTTTGTAAAAATTCAAGCCTCATCGTATACTCACTCTGAAAAGAAGCCCTTGTGCTCTGGCAGCTGATGGCGGCTGTCGCAGTCTGGCGGGAGCTGCAGATGGCTGGGCGCTGACACAGATCCCACTGCCCCTGCTGCCCCGTGGTCCTGCTCAGGTGGCTGCAAAGTCAGGGAAGCTTTGTGGTCTCAGCTGGAGCTGGCGAGGCAGAGGCAGGCAGGATGTGGCTGCTTGTGCTGCTGCCTGGTCTAGAACAGTGGTTCTCAACCTTCCTAATGCCGCAGCCCTTTAATACAGTTCGTTCCTGTGGGTCAGAACCCACAGGTTGAGAACCGCTGGTCTAGAATGAAGGCCAACTTTAATAGAGACAAATCAAGCAGACCTGTGTGTTTACCTTGCTTCTCTCAATTACACATGTGGAATCTTGCAATGATGATACTTTTGAATGTGGGTAAATGCTTACAATGATGCGGACGTGGGTACACAGACACTCACACAGACACACCTGCATGTGCTTCTGTCTTGATCCATGCAGAGGCCACACAGCTGGGAAGGCTCCCAAGTTGCTCCATCCAGCAGCGCTAAACCAACCTACCACTCATTGCTCTAGTTTGGGACTGTTTTTAAAATGCAGCTATGGGGTCCCAGTCCTGACCTAATCTTTGCTGATGGAAGGGTCTGGGATCTATTTTTGAAAGATTCTAGATTGGCAATGAGTTGGTCTTAGGACCACACAGACCCGCTCAACCCCTCACAAGAGGTGCCGTGTGTTTGGGGAGCAGACTGTGTTAGTTTTCTAGTGCTGCTGAAACAAACTATCACAGACTGGGTGGCTTAAACAGCAGAATTTGACTGTCTCATGGTCCTGGAAGCTGGAAGTCCAAGGTCAAGGCCACTAGCCTATGGGAGGGTCATGAGGGAAGACCTGTTCCAGGCCCGTCTGTGGGTTGTTGGTGGCTGTTTTCCTGAGTCTGCTCATACCGTCTTCCCTTTATGCATATCCTGTCCAAGTTCTCCTTTCTACAGGGACACAATCATGTGGGATTGGGTCCTCTTCCTCAGTGACCTAGTTTTAGCCTCATTACCGCTGTAAAGACTCATTTTCAAATAAGCTCACACTCTGAGGTAGCAGAAGTCAGAACCACAACATATTTTTTTGTGTGTGTTTTGGGGGTAACTCAACCCATATCAGGACCTCTGCACCCAATGGGCCTTCACCTAACAGCCCAGGGCTGCGGCCCATGTCCGAATGCTTCCAGAAGCTCTGTTTCTCACCCTTGTACATTCGATTGTCAGAGTGTGCTATGTGTTATACAAGTCCCCTTTACATCATATTTGCTTTTCTGTCCCAGTGGTCTAACTTTTCCGTCCTCCTTTTGTAGCCGGAGTTACAACTTTTGTACCTCCCATCTCATGCTCGTAGAAGGTTCCCTGGCTTTTGGAAAGCTTCCTTTTTCCAGGGAACACATCCCTGCTCTTTCCTCAGGTGACTCTCTCCACCCCCAGTTCTCTGATCATAGTGGCGCCATGTTCTCGAAGCCCTACAGTTTACTGATGAGTGTTTTAAAGTGTTGTCTCCAGTGCAGACAGGAACTGGCTTTCGACACCACCTTGCTCTGAGTGCATGGGGTGTGACGCTCGTAGTTGCCGTCACTCTCCCACATCCTGTACGCGGCATCCTACGAAGCCAGACCAGGCACAGTTCCGATTTCTTCCAGGGAAGCACGTCAGCACGCGGGCTAATCAAACATTGTGTGCTGCTGCTGCTGGATACACAGTTGGTTCCCACCTGAAGGACATAGTTCCTGAGCAGTTACCGGCTGAGGCAAGTGAGCCCTGGAGCTCCAAGAGGAAGGAGCAAGGGCCCCACCAGGAATGCTTCCCAGGGCTGTCAGCTCCTCAGGGCGTGTCAGCACCAAGGCACTCCCAGAGGCTTCTCGTGGCCACAGTGTCGCCTGCCCAGTCAGCAGCTAGGCTTCACTGCTGTGCATTTGTCCCGTCCCTCCAGTGACTTTGGAAGGCTCCAGTGCATCAGAAACCATTCCACTGCCTTCCTTTAGTTTATGAAGTTGCCTTTTAGGTGATTGTAGAATTGCAGAGATGATTGTTCTCTCATATCCTTAGTTTTATGCTTGCCTTGCTGAATTAGTGAGGAGGTCGGCATCTACCAAAAGGTGAGGAGTTGGTCTCAGCACCTGTTGCGGGATGAAGGTCCCACTGCTGAGCCCTCCCTCCCCTCCTCCCGAACTGGGACAAGCTCTGGTTCCAGGAGTTGAGCAAGTTTCCTATGCCCGGGGGCATTCTAACAGTGCTTCGACAGGTGACACACAAGTAAGCCAATCAGTAAGTTATTGAAGCATGTTCAGGTTGCGTTAGTTGCAATAATTGAAATAAAACAGGACAATGAGGGGCATGCATGTGTGCATGTATGTGACCCTCCTCCCTGTTAGGCTCCTCCAGTGCCAAACATTCTAGCTTCTGGTTTGTTTTGTTTTGTTTTGTTTTGAGACAGAGTCTCTTTCTGTCACCTGGGCTGATAATGTGCAGTGGCATCATCATAGCTCACCGCAGCCTCAGACTCCTGGGCTCAGGTGATCCTCCTGCCTCAGCCTCCCAAGTAGATGGAACTACAGGCACTTGCCACAATGTCTGGCTCGTTTTTCTATTTTTAGTGGAGATGGGGGTCTCACTGTTGCTCAGACTGGTCTTAAATTCCTGACCTCAAGGCCTCCTGCCTAGGCCTCCCAGAGTGCTGAGATTCCAGGTGTGAGCCACCCTGTTTGGCCTTAACTTCAGCTCTGTGTTTTATTAGCAGTAAGTATTTTTTGACATATTCTGACATGAGTGCTAAGTCACCTCCCTTATCTCCCTTCATTTTGTCAGTTGAGAGTCTGCGAAGTGGAGTTTGAATTTACCCCATTTGTGAATTTAAAAGTATTAAATATACAATCAGCCCACTTAAAATTACAGGCGCTCCTTGCCAGTGCTCTCCCTGGGCCACACATGAATCTGGACATCTGATACGGACTCTGTTTTATGAGACTTGATGAGAGCAAAGCAGAGTCCTGGAGAAATTGTGAAGTGAAGCAAGATGGCCTTTGCTTCCTGCTCCTCTGCCTTCCTTCTCAGGAATGCCCCAGCCACACTTTCAGCCGCCTTCATTGTGCAGCTTGTCTACTTATCACAACAAGAAAACAGCTACTGTCATTTATTGTAATTAGATGGAAAGTTTGGATGGGGTACTGGGCCTTGTATCTTCTATCTAGGAATAAAGATGGTGCATTTTTTCTCTGCAGCCTCAACAGTTTGCATTCTTGGGGACCTTGAGTTGGGCCAACCTAGTTGTAAGTCAGAGACCTGACATGCCTTGAGGCCACCCCTGGCCCTGCCTGCTCCAGTGAGAGGTGGAGGCAGACAGGTTGGGGAACATAGAACAGCAAACACTGTGGAATGATGCTTCCAAGGATGACAGAAACCCCAGGAAGCAGAGAAGGCTCTACACAGGCCCCTAGCTATGCCAAGACTTAGCAGGACATGGCCGACAGCCACAGTGAATGGTCCCGAGTCTTTGAGACTCAGACTGAGCTAAAATTGAGGTGAAACTCTTCTAAGCCATGTTTTTGTTTTTTTCCTTTTTAACATCTTAGTTTACTTATCTCTCTTTCTTCTTTTTTTGTGCAATTTTGGCCAGGGCCTGGTTTGAACCCACCACCTCCGGTATATGGGGCCAGCGCCATACTCCTTGAGCCATAGGCGCTGCCCTATTTATCTCGTATTTTGGAGTGGAAGGCCCTGGCCTCTTTAAAAAATATTTTGAATATCAAACTAAGCTGCTTATTTCCAGGGTGATGGGGAGTGGGAAGTGGGCACCGATGCTCAGAGTCTGGCCCTTGAGTACTTCTGACTGTCCCTTGGGCTGAGTCCCTACTTGGGTTTTCCCCATCCACTCTGAGGCAGAGGCACCACTGCCTAGAAGCCTAACATTGCTACCCCTTTGGGCACTCAGCCAGAGCCAAAAGCAGGAAGTGGGAGGCTAGAGGCAGGAAGTTGGAATTGGGAACCAGGGAGCAGAGGCAGGAAGTGGGGAATAGGAAGCAGAGGCAGGAAGTAAGAAGTGGAGAACAGGAAGCAGAGGCAGGAAGTGGAAAGTGGGGAACAGGAAGCAGGTGTTTGTGCCGCTTCAGGAGTCCTTACTTGGGTCCTGTGTCCTGTAGGCAGGTTGAGGTCCTAGGGAACATCCTCCTACCCATGGCCCTTGAGATTAGGGATACAGAGAATCCTGCCCAGAAGTTTAACTGCAGAGAATATCTGGGAAAATTGTTGGTCAGGATATTGATTTTAGGTACTGGGAAAATAAAAATGTAAGAAAAGAAAAAAAAATATTGGGGAATCATTGTAGAAATAATGTTAATAATGGTTATTTGAATGAAACATTGAAATACATTAATACTTAGGTATGTTAAAAAGAAGTCTACTGGGTGGCGCCTGTGGCTCAGTGAGTAGGGTGCTGGCCCCATATATTGAAGGTAGCGGGTTCATACCTGGCCTCAACGGAACTGCAAAACAGAAAAATAGCTGGCACCTGTAGTCCCAGCTACATGGGAGGCTGAGGCAAGAAAATCACCCAAGCCCAGGAGTTGGAGTTTGCTGTGAGCTGTGTGATGCCACGGCACTCTACCGAGGGCAACAAAGTGAGACTCTGTCTCTACAAAAAAAAAAAAAAAAAAAAAACAACCCAGCTAGACAGACATTAGCCTGTAATAAACACAGAGTGGGCACCTGTCTGTCGACATTTATCAGATATGCTACTTGTATGTCTTCCTATCCATAGTTAATGTGTCAGGGTAAAATTGAGTGAAAATAAAAATTTCTAAAATCATACAATATTTTAAATTTCCTTTAAGAAATATGTCTCTAAAGCATGCATTCTCAAAGAGGAGATATTGCATCCATGGGGATGAGATTTCAAGGGGGAGGGTATGTGCAACAAAAGGTTCTCTTTTGTGTCTCTTTTACATTTCTTTTGCCTATAAAGCAAAAATATACAAACAATATACACATTGATATGTAATATGTCTTCAACGTTAAAATTTCATTGGCGAGCGAGTAGGACAAAATTGTCTAAAAAGGCTCATTGTGGGAGAATGGGGATGATGGAAAAAATGTTGAAAAACACTGCTCTCAATGTATATTTTTGTGAAATTCTTCTATTTTCAAGTGTTACCTCCTAACCAATTTTCCAACTATATAGAAATCTGGATTTTCATATCTTGGGCTTCTCATCTTCATCGGCTGCTGCTAGAAGGCACTATTCATGCATCCTAGTCACTGCATGGAGGCCCCAGGAGGGTCTTCCAGTTGGGAAATTTGTGCCTTGCTATTATAAAATAATAAGGTGCTTATTGCCCACAGCTTGTGGAAGTAGTCTCATTATTATTTTATGGCCCAATTTCTTTGGTAATAATAGTACTGATAATTATAAGACCATATTTCAAGTCAAGACCCTATTGATTATAAGATGCATCACTAAAATTTGACATTATAACAGATTAAAATTTGACACAGATGCCATAGACTGTCAGATGCACTGAAGAAATAATAAAATGTGAAAAAAATATGCATCTTAGGATCAATAAGACGCAGAAATAATAGTTGAAAATGACTGAGCCTTCATCATGGGCCTACTGATGCCTAATTAACCTAACACTTCCAACAAAGAGGGCTGATATATATGACGACACCTATTATTTACTGCAGTTTGCAAATGAGGACAACTGAGATCCAGAGAGGTTAAGTAATCTGCCAAAGATTTCACGGTTTCAAATGGGAGAGGAAGGATCGACTTGAAGATCCCAGGCCCTCGTGTCTCAGCCTTCTGGTGAACATAAGGTTATATCTTTCTATTTCTATTCTAGCAATTTCCTCTGTTACCTAGAAAAGCAGATTCACCTCACTCCATTTAACATACATGTTTTCAAAAAGTACACAAAATGGAATATTTGTATCTTTCAATTGATGTGGAGGAAGTTTTTTTTTTTTTTTTTGCTGTTGGCTGGTTTGCACCTGCCACCTCCGGCATATGGGGCTGGCGCCCTACTCCTTTGAGCCACAGGCACCACCCTGGAGGAAGTTACTTTTCAAAGGAATGTTATAAGAAGAATGCTTTTGGTAATGTGGCATCTACACGGCCTTCTGATATGGAGGAAAGAGAATCAATTTTGGAGCCCAAACAACTCGAGTTTCATTCAAAAATTTTCCTTTTATTTTTAGTTGATGTGTAGTAATTAATACGTATTTTTGAGATACAGAGTGATATTTTAAAACAGTTCTCTAATGTGCAATGGTGAGATCATTACAGCTGGTCCACATGACCCTGAGCCGAAGGCGGCAGTGCTAGGCTGGGTGGGCTGGTGGGGCTGGTCCCTACGCCCCTGCCTGAGTGGGCAGGTGGGTGCCTCCAGCAGCAGCTGTGACAGGTTGGGCAGGCTGGTAATCACACCTCTGGGAAGCTCATGTGGGTACCATTGTCTGGCAGTGGAGCAGGCTGATTTTCATCTTCTCAGGTGTTGTGTGTTGTCTGCAGGTTCCAGCTGGGCAGCAGTAGGCTGGTTCTTAGGCCCCTGGATGGTTTGTGGGGATGCCAGCAGCAGTCCTGGCAGTGGGCAGGGTACACCAGTCCTTAGGCCCCCAGACAGTGCCCAGGTGTGTAGCGGCCATGCCACTGGAGAATACTGTCAGTGGCAGCAGCCCTGGGGAGGTGGCTTCCAGGCTCAGGAGAACATGAACTTTGGCTCCATCTATCCTGAGGGTAGCCTACCCAGGGCACTTGACCACCTGCTCCCCAGGGGAAGGACACTGCATGAGCTGGAGTGCGGGGGACCCAGCTGGTGTCTGATACTGCAGCCCTTGGGTGGGCGTGGAGGGAGCTCCAGGTCTGTGTAGATGCTGAAGCTGTTGGACGCTGATGGGGGCTGGACTCTCAACTGTCTTCCTGCCGTAGCAGTTTGGGGCTTGGGGGTGAATTCCCTCTCCAGAGTAAAGCCATTGTATGTGGTCAGCATCTCCCTGTACCAGGCTCGGGGCCTGTGCGGTTGCAGGCACCCAAGGTGGGGGTGTGGCCTTCTGGGGATCTCTTGCTCGCCTCCACCCTGCAATGGGAGCCCCTCTTGGCTTCGAGCCAATCCTGGGCAGGCCGGCTGCTTTGCTGCCCTCTCCTTCCGTGTTTCAGAGGTCCCTGTCACCTCTCTGCTGAGTTCCAGTGTGCCCTGAGGTGCCCCATTCAACATGAACAAATGTCCCTGATGCTTGGTCCTTCTTTGTGGAGGAGGCAAGTGACTGGGGTGGGGGTGGGGGCTCTCACCCAGCCATACAGATTGCTCATCTTCCTGGACCAACGAGTTATTTTCATGGTAAAAGGCAGAAGAGCCTCCGGCCGGATTCTCACTTCTGCACCCACCTGCCATGAGAACACGGGTGGGAGCTCACCCTTGTGGCTCCTGGCTTCCTCACACAGGCGCCATCTTGGGCTTGGCATTGTTTGGGGCGTAACTGGGTCATGTGTAGACCTTTTCCCGCACCTTTCCTATTCATTTGCTTGTTTTGCAAATGAGCCTTTGTGAGCATTTACTTAAAGTTCTCAGTACAAAGGCATCAATTTCTTTCCTCTTCTAAGCTGGAGTTTAATGTTTATCTGAAGTTGGAATGAAGCCAAAGCCTCGTAAATCCAGGCTCTGATAGCCCCAAAGCTTCGTTAAGAAATTCCTGAAGAATGAGATGTTACACCGGCAGTTGGAAGAGGTTTATAGCTTTTTTGTTTGGGGATTAGTGTCAGGGTGAGATGTCCTGTTTTAATCTCTGCGTTGCCTTTGTTCTGATGGCTGTTCTGTAAAGGATCTTGTCTATCTAGAGTCCATTTAGTTCATCCGGCTGGGACACTTTCTTAATGGTATAGAGATGACTAATGTGTAGTTTATATTGAAATCGAGGATTTTGCCTCCCTCAAGAATGTTATAGTCTTAACTTATTGTTTGAGGCTCCATTGATTTTGAATAAATACAGAATGCATTTTCTCTTTCCCTATTCCAGTGGGCAGTTTTTCAAATGGACCATAATAGGAGTTCTCTGTTTGCAGTGGGAGGTGTCTCAGGTTTATATCCAGAAAACCTAATGAAGTGTGAGCCTCAAACAACTGGGCAGAAGTGCAGGAAGGAAAAGGACTTGTTTGATGAGGACTTCGCAGAGCGATGGTACAAGGATGTCACTTGCAGAAGGAAGCAGTGATGTCTCAGGAAGGGGGAGTTTTCTTCTGCCCACCCCAGTTGGTAATTTCTGAGGGTTCAGATGATGTTAATCTTGCAAAACTATCCTACACTTAGGAGGCTGTGAATTCTTTCACACTGGCTCCCTTAGATTGGAATGCATTTCCAGTAAATTCACCCTTTTTCCTTACTCAGTGTGAGATAATGCGGTTCAAAGGTATAAACAAAACTAAGCAAAGCAACCAAAAATCTTCCCAGAGCATTATCTCCTGGAGCTCAGCCAGGGATAGCTATCATTTTGCCAATTTTTAGACAGAAAAAACCCCTACATTTCTTAATAATACTCTGCACTGTAAATCAAAAGGGAATATTTCTATCCTAAGATTTCTCCATTATTTCAGTTCACTGGAGTAAATATTGTTGACTGAACAAGTAACGTTCAGCTAGTGGATGGGAGGGGGTGTCTGCCCCTTGTTGCTGTTTGGTATCACCGTGGTCTTTGGATTTGAAACACCATTGCTCTGGCCCACCTGGCTTGTGACCCCTTGGTACCTGAGCCAGCTGATGTTTCCAAGAGGTGATGTTAGTGTCTCTCCCAGACGCTGCTCTCAGTGACGTCATCCCCAGGGAGTGTACATCAGGGCTCTCCCCTACTCCCGCACTCCAGAGAGCTGATTGCTAAACACTCACAGCCCTGCAGTGCCCACGCTGTCTTCCTCGGTGCCACACACCTCACAAGATAGGTGACAAATGTTGGACAGAAAGCTGCCACCCAGGAACTGACCGGGGGCTCCAGCAGCAGGTGAGGAAGCTGGGCATTCAGACTGCCACTGTCTCTGCCGTCATGCAGTTGGCAGTAACCATTCCACCTGTGCGTGTATTGAAGTGTGCGGGAGCCTGTGTGCATCTGTGTGTCCCTGTGTGCCCGCCTGTGCCCATGTGCGCGTATGTGCGTATGTGTTCATGTGTGTACCTGTGTGTGTGTTTGTGCATGCACACCCTCTCGGTCCTGCAAGTGGGTGCTTTGAGCATCCTCTGTCCTCCTGCCACGTGACTTCTGTTCCTCCCCATACGTCTTCCCCTGACCTCAGCCGTCAGACCAGAGCTGCCTCCACTGGCCTGGGCAGTCACCTGCTAGAGCCACGTGCGGGGGAGACCGAGCGATGGTTCTGTCTAGAGCACTATGAGGAACAGGGTCTGCTCCGGTCAGATTCTTTCCTCTCACTATCTACACTCCTTTCCTTTCAAGTTAACAGCTGGGAATCTCTAAAGAGAATAGATGCCCTTCCTGGGAGGCTGGCGGGACTGAGGTCGAAGGGAGCCAAGGCCGCCTGCTTCCTGACAGTGGTGGAGAATCTGTGAATGGACTGTGGATATCAGAGCCCTGGAGCTCCTGTAAGGTCTTCTGAAAGCCGTTTGCCTTCTCACCAGTGGAAACTCAGATTAGCCTCAATACATGGGCCTTTGTCCAACTCTTGGTTTTGGTCTGGCCTCTGCAGCTACTGTTTAGGCCAATGGGGATGGTGACCTGAGTCACCACACAGAGTTAGAGCTGAGGGCTGGAGCCCTGGCCTCTCCTCTGTGGCCTGAGGCTGGGCTGCTCTGGCCTGACTTGTGCCCACAGTTTGGCTGCCCTGCTTAGTGGTCCAGTCTTTAACCCTAATTGCCTCATTACACCTCACAAGGACCCACTGAGGCAGGTCTTCACATTCCTAGTTTACCCTTGGAGACACTGAGGTCCCAAGAGGTGAAATAACTTGCCTCACATCTCAAATGGCAGAAGCAGAATTGGAAGCCAATGTTTCAGGTTCTTATCTAAATCTCTAGGCTGCCTCTCAAGAGCCAGAAGCAGTTTTTCAGTTTCCTTAGTAGCTTCCATCATCCTTAATATGAATGTCTCTTCAGTCTATTTTGTACCTCAAATGCAACCCAGAAACCCGACCTTCCCAGGCTGCACCGAGGGCCTTGGTGTGGAATCCATCACCACGGGGGTCCCTGACCCTGGCTCCCCTCCATGTGACAGGTGAATGTTGGAGGAGGCGTCCAGCCCTTGAGCCAGCCCCTGGCTCTACCTGGGGGGAACGTAAGTTGGGGGGCTGGGAATATACCTAAGCTAGAGGCCAACTCGGACCTGTCCTCCACCTGAGGGTACAGATTGGGCTTTGCCGGTGTGTGGAGGGTGGGTATAGGGACCCCCTTGACAGGGCAGGAGGAGCTGCAGCAAGAAGCACAGAACATGTCTGGGAAGATCTGTGGGAATGTCCCAGGCGCAGCGCGGGGCTGCAGACACCCACGCAAGTGTGGGTGTCAGCAAAGTGATGTAAAGACGGCTGATGGCTGGGGCTGGGGCCTCCTGTGCTCCCCACAGACCCTGGACCTGGCAGAACTATCACAAAGTGAGGGGGAGATTTGGTATGTGTTGTTATGCTATTTATTTCTGTATTTTTTCTTGAGGCAAAGTCTCACTTTGTTGTCCCAGGCTAGAGTGCCATGGCATCAGGCTAGCTCACACAATCCTCAACTCCTGGGTTGAAGTGATCCTGCGTTAGCCTCTTAAGTAGCTGGGACTATAAGTGCCGCCATGCCTGGCTGAGTTTTCTATCTTTTTAGTAAAGACTGGGTCTCACTATTGCACAGACTGGTTTCGAACTCCCAAGTTCAAGGGATCAGCCTGCTTAGGCCTCCCAGACTGCTAAGATTACAGGTGTGAGCCACCTTGCCTGGTCTTATGTTATTTTATTTTGTTACCTCCGAGGTACCGCTGCCTTGTACAAAGCAGGTGCTCAAAATATTTGATAATGGCAGAGTAAATATCTAGAGACATAAACAACAGTATTGACTGCAGCCATTACTGGCTGCTTTCTCTCTTCTGACAGGTCTGAGCCTAGCAGTGATCAGGCAAGACTTGGGTGTGTTTCTTTTCTTTTCTTATCTATAATCACTTGTCTGCATGTGGCTGTCATTTTATTGCTTGTTAAGAAAAGGGAATATGCTTGAATTTTACAAGTTTATGAATTTCATAAATTTTTGATTTTTACCAGGGGCTCCAGGATAACTCCACAGCTTCCCTCAACGACAGTTGTTGTACAGGTGGATGTTCTTATTCTCACAGGAAACCACTCTTCACCTTAGAAGGGCGCGCGCGAGTGGATTCATCGGGAGATGTCTGTTTCTTCCCATTTATTTACTGTTGCTAGGTGTTAGATCACATATGATCTTTAACATTTCATAAAAAGTTGACTATTTGTAATTAATTACAAAAATATATTCAGAATCATATATTCCAGACAGTATATTTTTCTAACAGTTCATTTAGTTTGGAATAGGAGAATGTCAAGTCTTAAAATAATCTCTATCTATGAGAGGCCCAGTTGGAAGTAATGATGTCCCCTTTGGGTAACACAAGGTGTGTGGGGAGACTTTTTTTGTTTGCTTTTCAATAAGAGTGTGCATAGAAAATGCATCTTAGACACAACCAAACTCTGCTGTTCCCTTCAAAGTTCTCAAAAGAATGCTGAATAAAATTTCATTACAAAGCTCAGCATATTCCCTACTTTTAGGTGTGGTCAGGATTACACAGAACAATGTGTAGAAAGCCCATGTCTGAATATGATAGCGCTGACTTCCCGCTGCTGCGTGTGGATTGGCCTTGTGACCTGTGCTGGCCCCAAGAATGCAGCAGGTGCAACAGCTTCATGTGAGCCTGGCCTGGGCAGTCTGGCAGAGGAGGGAAGATGGTGTGCGGTACGGCCATGATATCCCTGCCCAGGCTGCCCCAACTAGCCTGGGCCCAGCCCCGCTGCCATCTGACTTCAGACTCCTGTGCGGCCAGGCTGAGGACGCTGAGCCTGGCCCAGATGAGTAGATGCCTTCCCTCCCCGCCCCCCACTAACTCAGAGATAACAAACAGTTGTGATTTTAAGGCACTAGATTTGGGGGCATTCTGTTATTCATGGATAATTGAAATACCCAGAGCAAAATAAGCATTTGGTAAATTAGTTGGTATTGTTAGTTGTTTTTCAGCTCCTTGACCTCCTTCTATTTCTTTGATGCAGGGTCATCAGCATTAATCCTCATCCTCATGATGATCCCAGGCAACCCCCTGGGAAAAAGCGTCCAGTACAAGGGAAGGCTGGTTACATGGGTGGATGGACCTGAATTCGATGGGGAGAAACTCCGGTTAATTCTTGATGTGATTTCTGCTTGTGCCAGTTATCTGCCGCTTGACCTTGGCACAACTGGTCCTCCTCCCTAAATGTGTTTCTTCTTCTGTAAAATAGGAACATTATGTTTGCTCTACTTATCTCGTCTATCCCTGCAAGGATTAAATTAGATGGCATGTGTGAAAATGCTTTGTAAGCTATGGAGAACTGTGCAGTGCGACGGAGGCATTGTTATGACTGCTGTTTCAAGTCCGCAGGGGAGATCAGATCCAGGAAGAATGGCAGACAGCCCAGGGTTGTGGGGTGGCGAGGCTGGCTTGTTTCTGCAGCAGTAGAAAAAGCATTCTGACGCCTATCAGAAAAGCAGCCTGGCAAACACCCACAAAAAATTAGTCTGGAGAAAGCTGATGAGCCCACGGTTGGAATTCTGTATTGGGGTTTAGAAACACGAGCACCGGGATGCTGATAACATTGGAAGACATCCAGGGAAAGCACTGTAGTCTCTCTGGAACAGAAGACTGACATTTAACCAAATAGCTGGGTGCTGGTGGCCCAGTCAAGTTGACACGTAAAATTAACCACTACATAGACTAATTCCATCACTAGTAGGGGGAGTAAAATGACTATAACTTGCTCAGAGCAATGGTGTTCACTGTGGGGCTGGAGAGGGAGCTCTGTCCCCAGGGGCATTCGGCCTTCTGGTCCCTGCACACAGGGGGCTCTGCTGGCAGGGAGCACAGGGAAGAGCTGTGGGACTCTTTGCTCTTAGTTGCTGCCCGTGGCTCTTCCCCTCTGGTCCAGAGGACTCAGGAGGTCCTCAAAGTGTAATGCATGACAGATCGGATGCCGTTAGTGCTGACAACGGTTACCGCAGGCAGGTACCGTGTGCTAGGTGTGCTGTGCGGTGTGACACACTTTACAGGTGTCATCTCATTCAATCATTTCAACAGCTGAAAGCTGTATGTAGTGGGCTTTGTTGGGGACAGGCAGGAGGGACCTTAATAACTGCTTCTTCCTGGAAGAGTCCAAGGTTAATCTTCTTTAGATCGAATTGCTCTCTATAAATATCTGTTTTGCTGTGGTTCTGGTGAATTTCTACTCTTTTCTTTCTAGCAGTTGGCCTCACCTTAAACCACTGCAATTTCTACCTTGGGTTGTTTCTCAGAGGCTGTTCTCGACATACGTGCCCAGGGGTCAGGGACAGAGTCAAGTGATGTGAAAAATACCCCAGAAGGGAGAGCCCTTTGAAGTTCCATGGGATTGTGTATTTTTATTTTTTTTTCATTTTTTTTTTTTATTTTTTGAGATAGAGTCTCAAGCCATTGCCCTGGGTAGAGTGCTGTGGCATCACAGCTCAAACTCTTGGGCTTAAGTGATTCTCTTGCCTCAGTCTCCCAGGTAGATGGGAGTACAGGCACCTGCTACAATGCCTGGCTATTTTATTGTTGTTGTGGTTGCATTGTTGTTTTTAGCTGACTGGGGCTGGGTTCAAACCCGCCACCCTTGGTATATGTGGCCAGTGCCCTGCCGACTGAGCTATGGGCACCGCCTTTTCTTAATTTTTTGAAATAGTTTCATAAAAAAAATGCAAGCAATAAAAAGTATAATAAAAAGTAAAAGCAAGTTTGTCTCCCACCCTAGCATATGCCAAAATCAGCTCTCCCATTAACCCATCAACCCCCCGTTTCTATTTATTAATGAGCTCATGGAGTTTAACAGAGTTATCTTTAGTTCCTTCCTGCCCACGCCCCAACCCCAACATCTGCCAGGCCCTGAGTCTGAAGCCTCCTCTGAATTCCTCACTCCCTGCTTATCCGTTATTTCCCCTGGGCCTCATCGTGCCAGCCTCCAATAGCCTCCCTGACTCCACGCCTCCGTCTCTGTTCCGTTTCTATCTTCTTTAAGAGTATTTTTTTTTAACCAGGCTATGTTATAGGCTGAATTGTGTCCCTCCAACTTCATATGTTGAAATTCTAACCCTGTACCTCAGAAGGTGACTGTATTTGGACCCAGAGCTGTTAAAGAGGTGATTACGTTTAATCGAGGTCTTTAGGGCCTTAACCCAAGATGACTGGGTCCTTGTGAGAAGAGATCAGGACACAGACACAGGTCAAGGGAGGACCGCGGGGCTACATGGGGAGGCGGCAGCCAGTGGAGCGGGGAGCCCTGGGGAGAAACGGACCCTGCTGCAGCCCCCAGAATGCTGAGTCAGCCGGCTTCTGTGGTTTGAGGAGCTCAGTGTGTGTTGGTTATCGGAGCCCTTGTAAACTAAGGCAGCTCCTGGTTTTTCCGCAGTGACACAGCTCCTCACCTGGGCCTCTCTCGGGACCTCTGGGTCTGGGGCTGACCTGTCTCTGCTGTCTTGCCTGCCTCTTCTGTGCTCCAGGCTTCTGCTCACTCCAGACTGCTTCCCATGCAGTGGACGTGGCAGGTTTCCCTGCCTCTGTGCCTTTGCACAGGTTGTTCCTGGCCACACATTCCCATACCATGGCCCTCCCATTCCCACTTGCTGAAATCCCATCCATCTCTCACACCCAGCCTAAATGCCATCTCCTTTACAAAGCCACATGCTTTTCCAAGGCCAAAATCTAGACAGGTGGCTCTTTCACTGAGAGGCTCATGGAAGGCGCCTGCCCTGTGCTCTACTCAGGGTAAACTGGGAGGACCAGACAGCCAGCACATTTGCACACATTTAAGTGAAATGAAAATGACTGGACCAGCCACCTCCAGAGGAGGAGAACACTATATCCTCTCACAGCAGGAGGCAGGAAGGGTGAGAGGCCCAGCTGCGTCCCTGAGGCCTCCTCTGTGAAGCACTCCTGTCCCCATGTTCATAGAGTTGAATAATAAAACACAATTGCTTAAAAAAAAAGTGGGGGGGGGGCAGAGTCCTTGTGACTTTTTAATACTACAATCATGTATGGGTTCTGGGGAGATTTCAACCCCTAGCACTTACTGATTTTAATAACAGTTTGGTTTCCAGATGCTCTCCAAAAATAATCAAGATTTTTTTTATTTTAGTGTGATTAAGAATTTAGGGATTTAACCATGTTTGACATGTTTAGGGTCAAATCTGTCATCTTTGACCGGATTGGCCCTTAAATATTTTTTTTTTATTTTTAGAGACAGAGTCTTACTTTATCAACCTTGGTAGAGTGCCATGGTGTCACACACCTCACAGCAAACCTCCAGCTCCTGGGTGTAGGTGATTCTCTTATCTCAGCCTCCCGGGTAGCTGGGACTACAGGTGCCTGCCAGGATGCCTGGATATTTTTTTTGTTGCAGTTTGGCTGGGGCTAGGTTTGAACCTGCCACGCTCGGTATATGGGGCTGGCGCCCTACTCACTGAGGGTGCCGCCCTGGTCCCTAAATATTTTTATACAGTTTTATTGAGCTATATAATTCACCCATTTAAAGGGGACAACTCAATTGGTTTTAATAATTTACTTTTAATTTTGAAATTGTTTAAAAATTAATTTTGTTTTATAATTATATTCTAAAGATACATCTACCAAAGAAGATTTATTCAGAGTAGTCTACCTTCTAGTCCTGTGCTCTCTTCTTTCTATAAGACAAACACTTAAAAATATTTTTATTCCAATTTTTTTATTTCTGAGCAAGCTCTCTGTATATTCATATCCCTTTTCTTTCTTAGTCTACTATATTTACTTTATATTTTGTTAGTCTCCTAGAGACTTTGTTAGATCCTGGAGATCACTTCATGATGGAAATCTTTCTAATTCTCTTTTGTAAAAGTGCTATATAGCACTTTGTAGATATACTGCCGGGAACATATCTTGTACCTGATTCATAGACCTTTGGGTTGTCCTAAGTTTTGTGCAGTCTCATATAAAGCACTGCAATGAATAGCCTCTTTTTTGTTTGAGACAGAGTCCATGTTGCTCTCAGTAGTGTGCTGTAGCATCACAGCTCACCACAAACTAAAACTCTTGGGCTTACTTAAGCGATTCTCTTGCCTCAGCCTCCCAAGTGGCTGGGACTACAGACGTCAGCCACAATGCACAGCTATTTTTGGTTGCAGTTGTCATTGTGGTTTAGCAGGCCTGGGCTGGGTTCAAACCCACCAGCTCTCGTGTATGTGGCCAGTGCCCTAACCACTGAGCTACAAGTGCCACGCCAACTAAATTTTTGCGGCGTACCATTGGGTTAGATCCTAAAAGTGCACTTACTAGGCTACAGGAGCTCATATTTTGTCAATTTTGGATTTTTGCTGATGCTTTGATTCTTGAGGGGTTGCAAAATGGTGTTATTTAATTTTTATAATCTGTTTTTTAATTTCAGATCAATACGAGAGTATAGACAATAGGGTTACGTTGTTTGCGTTTGGTAGGCAGAGTCCAAATGGAGTCGTGCTCCTTACCCAAGAGGTGAGCCACTTGCTCTTACAGTGTGCCTGGTAGGAGAGAGCACACCAGTTCTAAAGATTATTTCATTTTATTTTTATTTTTTCAAGATAACAAAGATTTTATTTAGGAAGAAAAAAGAGAAAGTTTAGAGCACTTACTTCCAAAGAGAGGTGGAAGTGGGTCCCCATTGTGGAAGAGAAAAGGTGAGAGAGACCCAATCCTAAATTTTATCTTTCTTTATTCACTGGAACAATTTCATAAAAAGAAGTTTCCCCTTACCACCTTTTTTTTTTTTTTTTTTGCAGTTTTTGGCCGGGGCTGGGTTTGAACCCACCACCTCCCGCATATGAGGCCGGTTCCCTACCCCTTTGAGCCACAGGCATGGACCTTTTTTTTGCATTTTTTTTTTTTTTTTGAGACAGAGCCTCAAGCTGTCACCCTGGGTAGAGTGCTGTGGCATCACAGCTCACAGCAACCTCCAATTCCTGGGCTTAAGCGAGTCTCCTGCCTACACCTCCCAAGTAGCTGGGACTACAGGCGCCCGCCACAACGCCCGGCCATTTTTTGGTTGCAGCCACCATTATTGTTTGGTGGGCCGGGCTGGATTCGAACCCACGAGCTCAGGTGTACGTGGCTGGCGCCTTAGCCCGTTGAGCCACAGGTGCTGAGCCGCATTTTTTTTTTTCTTACCACCTTTTTGACTACACTGAGGGACAGCCCTTTTGGGAAAGGCAGGATAGATGCTTGATTCTTTTTAGTTATTGAGTTTACTTACTGATTTTGCAATAAGGAATTGGTTCTCTGCATCCTCTGGTGGTGACCAGTGGAGATTGCTTTTACCTGTATTCATCATTGTGAACATATGGATTGAACCATATCTGATGTGTTTAAATCCAATGGTATCTTCGTATAATCTTAATTTGCATTTCTCTTGCTATAAATGAGGTCGAGCATCTTTTCTTTGTCTGAGTCAGTCACATTAATTTTTCCATAAATTATTTGCTCATATTTTTAGATTACTTTTTGGTAGAATTTGGTATCTTTTTCTTTTTTGTTTTTAGAACCTCTTTATAAATTAGGCTTATTTACTGATACTTGTATTTTTGTCTTAGTGTATCATTTCTCTCTTAATTTGCTTATGCTCTTTACATTTTCACAAAAGTGGGGTTTTTTGGTAGTCAAATTGAGCAGTCTTTACACTTACTGTTTCTAGACTTCAACTTATAATTAGGAACATTTTCTTCATTTGTAAAGAGGAATTCATCTATATTTTCTTCTAGTACCTCGTAGCTTTGTTTTGTTTTTACATTTAAATACATGCTCTTAGGAATTTATCCTACTGTACTGAACAAGTAAAAATTCAATTTTATTTTGTTTCCAAATGAGTATCAAGTTAACCCAACATTGCCCATGTAAATTTTCATCTTTTCTTTTCTTTTTTTTTTTTTTTTTGAGACAGAGCCTCAAACTGTCACCCTGGGTACAGTGCTGTGGCATCACAGCTCACAGCATCCTCCAATTCCTGGGCTCAAGCGAGTCTCCTGCCTCTGCCTCCCAAGTAGCTGGGACTACAGGCTCCTGCTGCAACGCCCAGCCATTTTTTGGTTGCAGCCGACATTGTTGTTTGGCGGGCCTGGGCTGGATTTGAACCCGCCAGCTCAGGTGTACGTGGCTGGCGCCTTAGCTGCTTGAGCCACAGGTGCTGAGTCAATTTTCATCTTTTCTAAAAGATAACTAAAGAAGATGACTTTATTGTATATTACATTTTCATTGATTGTGTATGTTTCAGTATTGTGTCTACCCACTCGAGCACCAATATAAAGCTTTTTCAATAAGGGGACATCATCATATGTTTTGGTATCTAGGTGGGCTGGCCACCTGACCTCTCTGCTATTCTTTCTCTTTCTCTTGTGCTTATTTTTATTCCAAATAGCTCTATCACCAGCCTCTCTAGCCCAGATTGAAAACCTGATAATTTTTCAACTTTAGCTTATATGACATTTCTATATTAGCTTAGCAAGTAGCAATTAAAGTTTTTTGATACTGAGTCTTCCTACGCAAGAATGGTATGTCTTTTCATTTTTTGGTGTCTATTTTTGTATCTTTTGTGAGTGTTTTATTGTTTTCTTTACATAGGTTTTGGGCACTCCTTTGTAAAATTTATACCTAAGTAGTCCCTTCTATTGTTTTGCTATTATAAATGTGCCTTCCATTATATTTTCTCACTGTTTTTTGTATGTACATTGTATATCATGAGTGTTTTTGCATATACATAACCTAGGATGAGTTTAATCCGTTGCTATGTTCACTTCAGGTCATAGTGTCTTTTCCTTGGATTATTTTGAATTTGTCAGATATGTTGTCATAAAGTGCAAACGTCTTTAATAGTAGAAGTTGTAAGGAAATGTTTGAAATCTGATGGTCAGAGAAAGCACCACCTGAATGCGGTCAACACAGTCCTTGCAACTTGTTGGCAACTTGTTAGGGGAAATGTCTGCCAGGAAAGAAAACACTTTTTTTTTTTAAATTAAATCATAGCTGTGTACATTAGTGCAATCAAGGGGTACAATGTGCTGGTTTCATATACAATCTGAAATGTTTTCATCAAACTGTTTAACATAGCCTTCATGGCATTTTCTTAGTTATTATTGTATGAAGACATTTGTA
>CAUYON010045849.1:0-55303 GCA_963573935.1 Arctocebus calabarensis
TGCTATAATTGGGTTTTAGCCTTCATATGAAAGCTATAAATAAGCTTCATAGTAGGGCTGAATACATTGGATACTTTTTCTTCCATTCTTCAGATACTTTGCTAAGAAGAATGTGTTCCATCTCCATCCATGTAAACACAAAAGAGGTAAACTCTCCATCTTTCTTTAAGGCTGCATAGTATTCCATGGTGTACACGTACCACAGTTTATTAATCCATTCGTGGGTCGATGGGGACTTGGGCTTCTTCCACAACTTAGCAAGTATGAATTGGGCTGCAATAAACATTCTGGTACAGATATCTTTATTATGATGTGATTTTTGATCTTCTGGGTATATACCTAGTAAAGGGATTATAGGATCGAATGGCAGGTCCATTTTTAGATCTCTAAGTACGCTGCAAACATCCTTCCAAAAGGAATATATTAGTTTGCATTCCCACCAGCAATGTAGAAGTGTTCCCTGTTCTCCACATCCATGCCAGCATTTCTGGTTATGGGATTTTGTTATGTTGGCTAATCTTACTGAAAGGTGATATCTCAAAGCAGCCTTAAAGAAAGGTGGAGACTTTACCTTTTTCATGTTTACATGGATGGAGCTGGAACATATCCTTCTTAGCAAAGTATCTCAAGAATGGAAAAAAAAGTATCCAATGTACTGAGCCCTACTATGAAGCTAATTTATAGCTTTCATATGAAGGCTAAAACCCAATTATAGCAAAAGAATATGGGGAAAAGGGCAAGGGAGGGGAGGGGAGGGGAGGGGAGAGGATGGATGGAGGGAGGGCGATTGTTGGAATCACACCTATGGTGCATCTTAGAAGGGTAGTGAAATTTACTAAATGCAGAATACAAATGTCTTCATATAGTGATTAAGAAAATGTCATGAAGTCTATGTTGAACAGTTTGATGAAAATATTTCAGATTGTATATGAAGTCAGCACATTGTGCCCCATGATTGCACTAATGTACACAGGTATGATTTAAAAAAATAAAAAAAAAACACTTAATGCACACATATGGAAGTAAAACTCAGTGGAATTCAAGTAGGTGGAGAGTGAGGGAAGAGGATGGGTAAACTCACACCTAACTGGTGAAATGCCCACTTTCTTTGGTGGGAGAAAGTTAAAAGTTTGACTTAAAACATACAAAAGCAAACTATATAACCCAAAGGTGTGTACCCCTGTAATACTCTTAAAGTAAAAAAGAAGTAAAAAAAACATTTATGGGATGTTTTCCTGTGCTGGGGTGTTCCACTAAGTGTGCAGAATACAAAGGTGAATGAGACATAGTTTCCAAATTCAAAGACCAGAACCTGCCTTCTAGAAAGGAAGGCATACAGAGAAAATAAAATTACAGTACACAGTGATAGATTTTGTGTTGGAGGCATGCACAGAGTTACTAGCCAGGTAGAATACAGGAGAAGTAGATCTTCTAGAGCTGGGTAGAAGAGTGGCATTTGTCAGGTGAAATGAGGACAGGGAGCAGGAAGGCCATTCCAGGCAGAGGATCGGCAAGTGCCCAGGCCAGGAGATGAGAGAACATGTAAGTAGCACCGTAAGCTCGTAGCACAGAGTGATGAGGGATGAAGCTGCAGAGATAAGCAAGAGCCAAATCATAGTAGACTTTGACTCTTCAATTGTTTAGTTACAGCTCACTTTGTTCCAGAAGAGTTTTCAAGAGCCTTGAAGGGCCGCAAATACCACACGAAGACATTTGGCACCCTTCTCAAGATGTTGGCAAGCCTCAGGAAGAAAGCAACATGATCGGATTTGTATTTTAGAAGTTTAATTCTATCTTCTTAGATGAGAGTGAACTGCAAGGAACAGAGACAGAAGCAGAGAACCAGTTAGTAAGTTGCTACAGTTAATAAGGTAAGAAATGCATCCCGAGGGACTGAAAGAAAGAGGAGCCTTTGGGATACAAAATAAACCCAATCAATACGGGTTGCTAATAAATACTTTCTCAATGAATGAGTTGTGACTAGCTAGATGTGTGGGGTGAGAAAAAAGGAGGAAACCAAGGATGAATTACAGGGTTCAGCTTGGGAAAGTAGGTGAGTAACAGGAAAAGTCATTTTTTGGGTACTGAATGCTTTCATTCTGTGTTCTTTGTATGCTTGAGAACTGTAATTGCTCCCTCTCATTTTATTTTTTAATTAATGAATTTATATCTCTGATTAACATTACATAAGGGTACATATGGTTAGGCTACACTGTTTGCTAGGAAAAATATGAGTTGTATTAAGTCTTCACTCAGGATGTGTGCCATGTACCCCGACACTGCATCTGTTAAATGGTGGCTTATTGAGTGCCTTCCTTTATCCCCCACATGTTTTTCTATTGTGTGGGCCTATAGTTGTTCATCTACTAGTTTCAAATTAGTATTGAGTACATGGAATGCTTATTTTTCCATTCTTGAGATACTTTACTAGGGAGAATGTTCATCAACTCCATCAAGGTAGATACAAAAGATGTAAAGT
The DNA here is from genome assembly GCA_963573935.1 of Arctocebus calabarensis. NCBI lineage: Eukaryota > Metazoa > Chordata > Mammalia > Primates > Lorisidae > Arctocebus > Arctocebus calabarensis. The sequence continues at coordinate 2,480 of CAUYON010045849.1, forward strand.
CTCCATCATTTTTTATGGCTGAATAGTATTCCATGGTGGACATATACCACAGTTTATTCATTCATTCCTGGGTTGATAGGCACTTGTGTTGTTTCCACATCTTTCTGATTGTAAACTGAGGTGCTAACAACATTTGAGTGCGAAAAACTGTAATTTTTGTATGTGGATTTATCTTATCAACATGGTAAATGCCGGTCATGTAAGTCAGTGACTTCCTTTATGTGAGTAATTTTTCCAGCACCAAGAACAGTATTGACCACATAAAATGTATTCACTTACTTTCATTGAATTGATTACAATTCAGTTAAAATTGTTCTTGAAATGTAATTTTGATGATGTTTCGTTCTCTTTAATTTCTGATATTTTTCTTAGATAATTTCTTTCTCTTTTTCTGCAAACCAGAGCTCAGCCTTGAGAAAGCCCATATCCTTTTGTAGGGTGAAATAGAGAAGAAATACTAGACTTAATAGTTGAGAAGTATTTTTTGAAGTGCTTTTGATAAAATCAGTATTTTCCATTTAAGAATGACTTGTTTTAGTGTGCATTCCCACCAGCAGTGTAGAGTGTTCCCTTTTCTCCACATCCACGCCAACATCTCTGGTTGGAAGGATGTTTGTAGAGTACTTTGAGATCTAAAAATCGACCTGCCATTTGATCCTATAATTCCTTTACTAGGTATATACCCAGAAGACCAAAAATCACATTATAGCAAAGATATTTGTACCAGAATGTTCATTGCAGCCCAACTGATAATTGCTAAGTCATGGAAGAAACCTAAGTGCCCATCGATCCACGAATGGATTAAAAAATTGTGGTACATGTATACCATGGAATATTACGCAGCCTTACAGAAAGATGGAGACTTTACCTCTTTCATGTTTACATGGATGGAGCTAGAACATATTCTACTTAGCAAAGTATCTCAAGAATGGAAGAAAAAGTATCCCATGTACACAGCCCTACTATGAAGCTAATTTATAGCTGTTGTATGAATGGTATAACCCAACTATAACACAAGAATATAGGGAAAGTGGCAAGGGTAGGGAGGGGAGAGGGGAGGGAGGGTAATTGGTGGGGCCACACCTACGGTGCATCTTAGAAGGGTACAGGCGAACCTTGCTAAATGCAGAATACAAATGTCTTCATATAATAATGGAGAAATTGCCAGGAGGGCTATGTTAATCAGATTGATGAAAATAGTTATGATTGTATATGAAGCCAGCACATTGTACCCCTTGATTACACTATCGTACACAGCTATGATTTAATGATAAAGATTAAAAAAAAAAGGATGACTTGTAGGTCCTAATTATCAGTTGGTATTCATCAATTGTATGCAGAAGAAACTGACTTTACATGAGAACCAAAAAGAACTGTGATAAGTTATTGGGAATTCTAGGACTTGACATCTAGTCTGGAGAAACAGGGTTGGAAATAAGCAAGAGGAAAAGCGGGTGCAGAGAACTGACCAGCAACCACAAGAAGTGTGCTGTAGCATGAAGAATCTGGTCCGGAAGCCACTGTACTGTGGAAATGAATGAACCATGACAACTTTAAAGCCTTTTTGTCCTTCTGCTCAAGAATCAAATTTTGGAAAGCTCCAAATTATTGTCTATCTTGAATAGCATCTCCACTGCTTAGCTAGGAGAGGGTTGGGCCCCTCATTATAGTGCTGCAGGAAGAGATGGAAATAATTTCTTCAACACTGAAAAAAGGATGCTTGCAAGCCAATTAATTATAATGTCCACTTTAAGGTGATTTTCTGCTTTTATTGTTTTCTGTCTAAAAAGATTCTTAAAAACAAAAGTGAACTTTTGTGAAGTATGAGCATGAGACATTTATTTTCTGACTAAAAGAAACTTGGGTCTTTTTCAACTTAGCTACTCTCTTTGACAAAAGTTCTATTATTTAACTTTTGAAAAGTAAAACAGATATTTTAAAACAGTGGGTTACCAGCACTGAATTAAAGAGACACAATGCGGAAATTTTAGACTTGGATAGTAATATTATTTAGATTCTGCAGGAATAGGTGGTGGGGTCAGAAAGAAAACATGTGAGGAAAGGAAGGAACACACACAGAAGAAAAATTCAGCATTATTTGGATAAGCTTCTGAACAACATTCAAACCAAATCTCTAACTCTTAAGCATCCGCAGGGAACACCCACCACTAATTACAGGATAAAACATACAAGAAGCCACTTGAGGACTGTGGAGCCTGAATCAGTCATCCTAGTGGTAGTTTTTAAGATGTGACTGTGGTTGTTTGTTTGGTGGTAGGAGAGAGTTTAAATTTACTTTCACTGGCTTTAGTAGATGTTGATATTTCTTCCATCTCTAATCTCATTCCAGAGCTATGGGGACACCTGTGCCAGCTATGGATTTGTTTGCTATACCAGATAATCCTGGTGGCACAAAGTCAAATCACTGTGAAAGATGTTTATGCAAATATGGGAAATAGTACTATAATCCTGTTTAAATTTTGGTTGAAGATTACTGGGAAGGTTTCCTATTACATTCCCTTTGAGGAAATAAGTAAAGAAGTTGCTTTTATGACTGATTCTTAAAACTATGGAAAGATTTTAAGTTGGTCTATTCTTGAAACCATAATTTTGATGATGTTTCTATTTTCTTTCATTTCTAATATTTTTCTTAGATAATTTCTTCCTCTTTTTCTGCAATGCAGAGCTCAACCTTGAGAAAGTCCATATTCTTTTGTAGAGTGAAATAGAGATGAAACACTAGACTTAATGGGTGAAAAGTACTTTTTGGAAATTGAATTAGTATTTTCTGTGAACTATCTTATTCTGTTGTTACAGGTATTTGACATATTGGTAGAATGACTTTATAAATCTATATAGTTGAGGTTTGTTACTTAGTTTAGAATTTCTCAGTTTTTCTTTTCTTTTTTCAAGATAAACTGATGATCTAGAAGATAAAATCATGGATTATAATTCATTTATTTACGTTTGTTGTTTTTCTTCTCATGAGTGAGGTTTTTTTTGATATCTCTATGTAGAAAAGATGTTTATGAAACAACAATTGAGTAATTAAGGGGTAATTAGACAAACTGGAATTCAAATGGGAAATCAGAGAGCAGGGTTTCTTAAGGAGTACCTGCATTATTTGAATCTGTCACAGACAAAAAGGGTCTGACATCCTCCTTTGGCTTTGGAAATGGTTTCCTGTCCTCACTTCTAGGAGAATCAATACACTGCCAGGGATATTGGACATGTTAAACTTCACCCTGTAAGTTGGACTGGACAATCTCCTAAATTCTTTCCAAAAATGAGTTTCTATAACCATGGTAGCCAGGGTATAGTCAAGGATATGACCCAAATTGCTTGAATTTGAGTCCTAGCTGTTAACAATAGAAGCAGCTGCTATCCATAAGTTGCAAACAAATGGCCTTTGCAGAGCTCTATCAATATATGCTAATTGATGAAGAAAAACCTGAAAACTTTACTTTGTAAGTTGCTTTTCCATATGGTGGATCTGAAGAGGTAAGAATGTGTGCATGCATGTGTGTGAACATACATACATATGTAACAGATAAGTGAGTGTATATATGTACATGTGTATTTACTATATTTTGTGTGTGCAATAAGAACTGATAGCTTTCATAAAGCTTGGATTAATGGTGTTGATATTGCCAAACTATAATAAGAGGAATCTCGTTGAGTATCTTAATGCTGCTATCCTAGATCATTTCATGTGGAATATAATTATAGCAGGATTAAATCAATGCTCTAACTTCTCTCCTGGCATATTATACGTTTTGAATTAGAGATAAAATAATTAGGTAGGTGGAGCCTAAATGAGACCCAAGATTGACTCTTATTTATCCCACAAACTTTTATTTCAGTCTAGGAGGGGTGCTAGCATTGAAGTGAATATCAAGATATTCACTTCAATTCCCATCAATGGCAGTCAAGACTAACTTCTGATGTGGAATACTGAATGACATGTTGGTGATGAATATGGAGTAATTCAAATCCTCACAAAGATTTAATTTAGCATTTTTTAAGTCTTTTCTGCCTTCTTTCTAGCCTGTCATTTATTTCAGGGGGATAAAACATATGTGATAACTTGGAGACATTACTTGAACTAAATTAATTCTACTACTACTATTGGCAACAATATTGTGTGACTCTCTGTGTGTTTGGGGGATTGTTTCATGAGAGTATTGAAGTGGAAGTTACTGAACCTGAAGCCCTTTTGAGCTATTTACCAAATTACAAAAGTTCATTCTCTGTGAAATGCCTACACAATTCCACTTCTTGATTATATTTTCTGTTAACTTTTTATGGAAAGTAGGCATCCTGGATCTTACAATAGAAGAATAAATTCCCAACTACAAGATAGTTGTTAAGTCCAGTTTTGTTCTAGTTTGCAATAAAATGGCTTTGATGATTATCTTTTTTTTTTTTTTTTCAGGGACAGGAGAGGGAGTGGGAGAAGGAATTGTCATATGTAACCATAAAAAAATTGAGTATCTTGCCTTTTTAGAATTTATAGTTGTTGTTTCTGCACATCTTGATTTGGGTAGGATAATACTAACAACACTGTTTGGAGTCTGAGAAGTTTACACCAGCTTTTTAACTTCAATACATACATCAAAACTGTTTAGGACTTTCTAAATTCTTCTCATGGCTTCATCATCTATTCATGGCACAGTGAGAACATCATTAATATAGGACAACACATCTGGAAATAGGGTAGCATGGTCAGGTTGAAGTCATGTACCTGACACACATGGGAGGCCAAAATTAATTGAAGCAGCTTAACTCCGATGTTCTTTAGTAAGTGATGATTATTTTGGCTTCTGTCTCATTGATGATCTGCCATTAAGAAGCTTTCAACATCTTTTCGAAACTTCACTTTCTGAATGATGGGTAAGAATTTTATTAACTGTAAGCATTAGACATAGGCATTAATTAAATTCATGATGTTTTTTCAGACAGTTTCACATTATCATCAGTCTTTAGTTCTTGGCTAAACTGTGCAGTATAGCAGCCATTAAATGTCCATTGAAATTTAACTAGTGAAACTGAGGAACTGAATTTTTAATTCTTTTAAATTATAATTCAGTAAATTAAAAAACTAGCTATAACATGGCTCATTAATGTTTTTACATTGATCACAGATTAAAATGGTAATATTTTAAATACATCGAGTTAAACTCTGTGTTGTTATTTTGCCTATTAATTTTATACTTTTCTATTAATTCTACAGTATAGAAAAGATGTATAATACACATCTGGCCTGCATTATATTCTATGAGACAGAACAGTTCTGTTTTATATTTGTCAGGGGCTCAAAGATGTCTAACTTACTTAGATAGACCATCTGTCCTCATCCCCCACCCCCTGGAGTGGTGGTATATATCTGTTTTCATTAATGGATTCAATAACTGGTTTCAGAAAAAGTGACTCATTCTTCCATATAATCTCTTAGTTCCTCAGAGAGTGTCTTGTCTTTTCTGAGAACAAAATCACTATTATGAAATAGTCAAGTTCACCTAATACTCCATTATGCCTTTCTTCGTTGGCTTCCATTAATTCTCAAGGCTAACCCATGCCAACAGCCATGGGCATGGCATTAGAAAATCTTTTTGTTTTGTATTTTTGATTCAGTAATGCCTCCAGGATGTCTTCATTATGTCTGCTTCTGTCCAGATAGAATATTGGTTTTGCTGAATTTCTGAACTTCTTGGCCTTAAATTCCCTTTTGTTGATCCCACTCTTAAGTTATTTTGCATGGTTTTACTCAGAAGGCTGCTTTCAAAGTAATATCCTCTGTTCCACACCCTGACTATTGAGGGCTGGAATAACAGCGGGCTGTTGAGATCTTACCCCATTCTGGGTACTGGATGCAGTTCAGTAGAAAGACATGGCTTCTGGCCTCATGGGATCCAAAGTCTAAGTGGGAGAGTGAGGTACAAAATAAAACATGTGTTTCTTATCCATCCTACTGGAAACTGCTTTTCCTGTAAGCCTAAAGAGGGGAATTGCCTGGGAATTTAGTTTTGGGAGGAGTTTTGGGAGGAGCTACTCCAGTAGCTGATGCTTGGGGAGACAGGAAATAGAAATATTCCTTCCCCTACTAAGGGCACCTCTTAGGTGAGAGCAACATGGAATTCAAAGTTGAGCTTAAGTTGCACTCTTATGGTTTAGCTTCTACCAGAGCCATTGTGGCCTCTTCCTTCCCTGATCTCACCTCCTCACTTCTTTCCTTATTTCCTAGGAATACTTCAAATAAATCACTTTCTCTAAAATCCTCATCCCAGTGTATGCTTCTGGGGAACCCAACCCCATGTCAGGAATCTTAGGCACTGGACCTGGTTTTAGGAAGCAGACTCAGGCTGGGATTTGGGAACTGGATTACTCAATGGCCTTATGGTGTTGCAGCTTCTGCTGTTTGTGGTACAGAGAGGGGTGATACCTTCTGGCCTATTGTAGCATTAACATCACTAATACTTTTGTCCATGCAGAGTTCGGATGGAATATAAGTGCAAGAAAATGCTCCGAATTGTACAGAATCTATGTTTTAATAGTTATTGCAATAAGAAAGGTGGAGTTTTGCATTGCTGCTGATTGATTTCTACATCTTTCTTTAGAAAGAAAACACTGTGCTTTTGTTAATCAATCACCAGTTCATGGGGAAGGAGGAGATCAAGAATTATGAATTATGTTTTATAGATGTTCAGTTTGTATCTAAAGGTGATTTCAAGGGAGTTCATATACCTGCAAATGAGATCAAAGATAGAAGTAGAAATTTTCAAATCATTTCTCTATCCATGATATTTAGTGCAATTTTATCAATCAGATTTCTCAAGAAGAAGCAATGAAAACTGAGAGTGACCACCTTAAGAGGGAAACAACATTGAATAGATATTGGGTAACTCACAGAATTGCCAGGAAGGTACCATGACCCAGCTGAGTATCCTAGCTATATGGCCTCTACTCCCAGCTCTGACTCCTGGATGCTACCATGGGCACCTCTGCTGCCGGTGCCCTAAAAACATAGATGTGGCAGAAACAGGAATCAGAATGGATTCATAACCATCAGTTTTCTTTCTCTCTCAAGCTCCAAATACGAAGAGTGGGAGATTCTTCATTGGATAAGCCAAGGATATGTGCCCTCAGGTCCTGCACCAGTAGAACATGTATCATTTGTAACTTACAAAATATTTGAGATTCAGCCAGGTTGTCGAGTGTAAGTCCATTCCTTCTATTGCTCAGTAGTATTCTTTGTATGGGTATATAGCAGTTTGTTTATATCATGTTATATCCTTGCCTTGGTCAAGTTCTCAATTTTATTTTTGCAGTTTTGGCCAGGGCCGGGTTTGAACCCCCTATCCCCGGTACATGAGGCCGGCGCCCTACTCCTTGAGCCACTGGCACCACCTAGTTCCCAATTTTTTTTCATAGTTTCTTTTGAAATTTTATACCTTTAGCTTTTGAATTTAAGTTTATGATCCATTTTGAAAAAAATGTTCTCTATGGTATGAATGAAGTATGTATTTTTTCTATTTCCACTTGTTCCATTACCATTTGTTTAAAAATTCTCTCTTTCCCATTGTGTTTCTGTAGCACATTTATCGAAATATTATACTGTATCACCAAAATATGTATAATTATTATGTATTAATTAAGAATAAAATAAAATGTAAAAGGTCAAATGACTATGGATCCAATGCTAAAGTTTCTATTCTGTTCCACTGTGTGATATGTTTATACATTTGAAAATATCACCCTCTCGATTACTGTAGGTTTGCAGAGAGTCTTGAATTTAGTCAGTACAATATCTCCAACTTTGTTTCTTAAAAATAATTTGTTTTGCCTACTCTGCTCACTCAAAATTTAAGATAAATTTCTGAATCAGCCTATTAATTAAAAAGTACTTTGCTGAAATTTGACTAGAATGATCTGAGAAATTGATGTTTTAACATTAAGACTTTTAATCTTTGAAGATAATGTATCCATTCAATTTTTCCTTATTTCACTCAGGAATGCTTTATAATTTTCACTATACAAGTCTTCTATTATTCATATCTATAATTGTATATTTCATATTTTTATCCCCTTGAAATGGTGTTTGAGAATATTTCAACATTACATTGTTGCTAGTGTAAGGAATGATAGTTGATTTTTCAATATGGATATTTTAACCTGTGACCTTACATTATCATAAATTTCTAAAGATTGTCTAAGTAGATATTTATTAGCTTCAAAGAGTTTTTATTTTATTTTTATTTATTATTTTTTTGAGACATAGTTTCATTTTGTCACCCTCAGTCCAGTGCTGTGGCATCATAGCTCACAACTATGGTCTCAAACAATTGTCTCGCCTTAGAACTTTGAGCTGAGGGCAATACATTCACCTTGGCCTCCCAAAGTGCTAGGATTATAGGCGTGAGCCACCACACCTGGCTGCTCTTGAAGTACATATTATCACATTATCTTCAAGTGAAGAGAGTTTCTTTTTATTCTCATTTTGCTAAGAGGCTTTATCATGAATTGTTTTGAATATTGTCAAGTAGTTTTTTCTTCATTTATTGAGATAATACATTGTTTCTTTCTCTTTTCTTTTAAGATGATGGATTGCCTTGATTTCTATTCAACCATTAACCAAGCTTGCAATCTCGTGATAAACTCCCATTGGTCATGCTATTAAGTTACTCCGGGATTTGATTTGTTAATCCTTGTAAGGAGTTCATAAGCAGCATTGATAGTTTTCTTCTCTTGTAATATTTCTGTCTACTTTGGGTATATGAGAAAACCTGGTATCATAAAATTAGTTGGAAATTGTCCCTTCCTCTTCCTCTGAATTTGAGTAAGATTATGTTTTTCTGTCTTAAAGGTTTGATAGATTTCAACAGTGAAGACATTTGAGCTAAGGGCATTACTTTTCCCTAGATGCTTCTCTTTTTAGCTAATTTTTAATAATGTGATTAAGATACACCTTTTTGTAATTTTCTTCATCTTCTTTGTTGAGTTTCTTGGATCTGTATATTTATAGTATTCATCAAATTTGGAGAAAATTTGACCATTACTTATTTTAGTCTGCCTTTGTTTCTTTTTTTTTGTGAGAGTTACATTGTTCTGCACATACCCAAGGCCCTGTTTATTTATTTTGCAGTGTTTTTTCTTTCAGTACTTTAGTTTGCATAATTTCCACTGCTATGTCTTCAGTTCATTGATTTTTTTATTATCCAGTCTCTCATATGTGATTAAATTCATCCAGTTAATTTTTCCTTTCAGATATTAGGTTTGTCAATTCTATAAGTCCCATTGTTAAATCTTCCATTTCTCTTGTGTTGTGTTCTTATTTTCAAGAGAATATTTATAATATTGTTTTAATGCACTTGTCTGCAAGTTCTATCAACTCTGCAATTTCCATTTGTTTCTATTAACCAATGTCCCCATGATGAGGAAGAACATTTTCCTGCTTCTTTTCCTGTTTAGTAACTTTTTACATGATATTGTACATGAATCTACTTGTCACCACTTAAAAATATCAAAGTATATTTTGGCCAGAAATTTAATTACTTGTGGATTATTTTTAAATGTATCTCTTCCCCTTTGAAAGGTGGCAGAGAGTAGCCCTACTGTAAAGTCCTCTCTGAGTTCTCAGGCATTCAGCCGGGTCTCTCCAGTTTGGTTGACCAATACCAAACTGCCTCCTACCCCTGTGTGAGTTTTAGTTCCTTCCTGAATATATGCGGAATATATTCAGCTTATATTCCTCCAATATCTTTTCATTTTTGCTCAGCCTCATGGAGTTTTACCCTATGCATTCCTTAGTTTTATCCCACGCATATAGCAATTAGTGTGCAGCCGAAGTCTCAAAGGTTCCTGTGCAGATTTCTTTCCTTTCTTTCTTTCTTTTCTTTTTTTTTTTTTTTTTTGCAATTTTTGGTCGGGGCTGGGTTTGAACCCTCCACCTCCAGCATATGGGGCCGGCGCCCTACTCCTTTGAGCCACAGGTGCCGCCCCACCCCCTGTTTGGATTTCTCTAAGACCTAATTCCCTGGGAGATCCCCACCCTCAGTACTCTGCTTTGCAAGTCCAGCTGCTTCATCCTCTCAACTCTAATTGCTGTCTCATCAACTCAGTGGAACTCTGTAAGCTTCCTTTTCTTGCCCTGAAATTTAGGAAGTATTTCAGGAAGAAAGTTACTATGAACCCCCTTTTGTTTCCTTTTCTTTGGGCAATGCAGTCCTGTCCTGCCAGTTTCCTAATGCCTGAAAGTAGCCATTTCACATATTTTACCAGTTTTCTAGTTGTTTTTAGTGGAAGGCAAGTCTAGTTCCTTTGACTCTGTCATTGGCTGAAATAGCAGTCTTTGTTAATTTTTGATCTCTATTTTCAAATTTAAAACTGTTTCAAAACAATAATTTATAATATTATATTTTCAAAATTCACATGGCTATTAAATATGGTGGTCTTAAGGAAAATTAGTGAGAGAACAATTTATTTATTTTGGGAATCCTTAGATAACCTCGACTGTTAGGATTATAATACAGCTTCAGTTTTGTTGGTGGCATGAACAAATAAAAACTTTTAGCAAATAAATCCCCAAATGCAAAATAATAATTCAAAGTTCTCCATATTCCTCAAATCAGCCCAATGTCAGTTTTTCACTTGTAGTTTTTGGAGTAAAATTCATATCTTTTAGACTGAAACTGTAGTGGTGAGTGTTTTTATTCCTTTATCTGACTTTACATGCTAGAATTATATTCTTGCATTCAATTCAAAAGAAAAGATACAAAAAGACAAGAAAAAAGTAGAACTCTAGCTAAAAAATTCTTCTATTTATTTTAAACTTCTATGCTCTCTTTTCTTGAATTATTTTGCCATTTTAGTAATCATATAGTAAAAAAAGGGACAAGTAAATGGAAGTGTCCGCTGACTTAAAGTATATATGAAGGTGAGTTTTAGTGCTTCTCTTTGGAAGCTTTAAGTAATATTCTGTCCACTAGCAGTCACTTAGAATCAATGTTTTGAACTCTGGCCACAATCTCATTCTGATCTTTGTCTGACGTCTCACTCCTTCAGTCTTATCTGCTCTTGCCCTAAATCAGACCGCATACCAAGGCAGCCCAGGGATTCGTGGCTAAGATTCCAGGTTTCCCAGTGAGGACTAGAAGTTCTGTGTCCTCAGAGAGTACTCAGCATGCTTGCCATGGAAAGGCATGCCCAAGTGTGACATGGAGAAGTGGTGTTGTGAGGCCACCAGTATGGACTTGGTCCCTTTGAATCAGTAGATGAAAGGATGCTGTTAATGGTAGACTTGGGTGATTTGACTTTTAGTAGTCATGAATTATTATTCTTTTCATTAAATCATAGCTGTGTACATTAATGCAATTATGGGGTACAATGTGCTGGTTTTATATACAATTTGAAATACTTCCATCAAACTGGTTAACATAGCCCTCACTGCATTTTCTTAGTTATTGTGTTAAGACATTTATAATCTACACTTAGTAGATTTAACTTGTGCCCTTTTAAAATGCACTGTAGGTGTGGTGCCACCAATTACCCTCCCTCCACCCATCCTCCCCTCTTCCCTCTTCTTCTTGGGCTATAGTTGGGTTATAGCTTTCGTATGAAAGTGTGGGTGTTTATAAATTGGTTTCATAGTAGGGCTGAGTACATTGGATACTTTTTCTTCCATTTTTGAGATACTTTTCTAAGAAGAATATGTGGTGCAGACATGAATTATTGATCTCTTCTCATAAAAATGCAAAAGGACAAGGAACCACTGATTTTTAAATTCATTTGGGCAGTATTGGCTTCTGGTCATCTCCCTGTATGAGTGCACTCCCTGTATTTCCCCTGCACATAAATAAACCCACTCCAGCTGTCCTGGTGTGTCAGCTCTTCCAATGTGTTTGCCTTTTAGTTCTGATTTTTTTGCATGCAAACCAAGCATTATCTGCAGCCAACACTTAGTTTGACTTCTCAGTTCCTAGGTCTATCATACAGGTGAAAGTTTCTCATGTGATTTCAATCTATTTTTAACCAATGCAGTAAGCATTGAATCAGCACCAATCTTGAGTCAGTCAGACAAAACATGATATGGCATTTGAGTGTATTTATAATAATATATACTATACCATTTTACCTAATATGTGTAAAAATTATTTATCATTTCTCCAGGCTTTTGAGATTTTAAAGGTGTGTGCTTGAAGTATTTAGAACATGTCATTAACATCATCTAAGGTCCGGACACATGCTGTAATCATCTTTTCAACTCACTTCGGATCCTTGAGACCAAATTCATTGACAGGAACAATGAATGGTTCAAGGCCAAGATGTGAAACTTATTTAGAAGATGGAGATATGACCATTTTCAAGTTGTTTCTACCTTAAAGATGTTAGTTCTCTGTTTGGTTGTTTTCTCTCCTCCCCCCCCCCCCATTTTCCTGTTGCTATTCATCTTAGTTCAAAGCTAACACTTTAGCACTTTCTGAAAGGTAATAAGAAAGATATAGAAAATTTTAAATTAAAAAATTAAAATAAAAGGATATAGCATGAGACCAAAATTTGCCAGGAATTTTCAAAAGCAAGGAGATCTATATTCCACGGGGTTTGATGTTTTGGGTAAGGCTGGCTTGGTCATCATTTGCTTTTCAATCCACCTGAATAGGGTTAGTTAGTATTTATATTCAGTTAGCTATGCTCTTAGGTTCACTTTGTGGGGTTCACACCTAACATTAGCAATAGATTTGCCAAAGTTTTGATGCCAGTAGAGGGGAACAATATTTGTGACATAGATCTAAATAGATCTAAAGTAAAATAATGGTTTAAATTCCTAAGTGAAATCTTTCAGTTATTCATATTTGATTTAGGGAAAAATATATATGTGTTAAATTTTTGTTATAGGAAACACTGTAATGAATGTTTCTTCTTTCTCTAAGAGTTTCTTCCTCAACATTCTTTCTGTTTTACTCAACATCTCTCTGTCTCTCACGATTTTCATTCATGATTGGATGTTGTTGGTATATTCGGTTTTCATTCATTCATTAAATGAGAGTGGAAGTGAAGTTCCATTAGAAGTTTAGCACAAACATGACTGGTTTACTTCAGGGTAAGCCCATCAACCAAAGGTGGAAAAAATTCTAAAAAAAATTCTCTTTGCTGGAAAATTTGCTAACAAGCTCTGGATTACTCCAAGGTTTGCTCACAGTGTGGAACTTGAGGGTGGGAGCTTGGGTGAAGACAAGAGAAAGTATAATAAACAGAACAGACACTCAGTGGCCTCAGAACTGATGGGAGTGCATTAGGAAAACAAGTTATGCGAGAACTATGGAAACTGCTCTGTGGATTTTGTGCAGTGGAACATTTCAGAGATGCAGATTATGAAGATTGAACCTAATAGACAAGTCCCAAAGCAAGGTTTCTGTTTCTGGTTTGCATATGCACATTTTATTCTTCATTCATAAAGAAATTTAACTTTGCAAACAGGATGTATTCCAGACCCCTTAAAAATCTAGAATTTCATCTGCATAGAGAATTAATGTAAACACATGTCCTTCTTTAAGAGAGAAGGTTAAGCTGAAATGAAACAAATCTCATTTGGCTTATCTTTCTTTTTAAAATTAGGAGAAAAATATATAAATGAACAAGTAGGGTTTTTTTAAATTAAAACATATTTTAGAATGTTTTATTTTTTCAGGTGTATTTATTTTCTTTCATTTGTTGACTTCATTGAGAATTTAAATAAGTTCTTGGCATGTTCTTGGTTTATGTGAATTTTGATTTTAAAAGACAAGGGATGGATTTTAGTTTCTGAATTTGGAAGAAGTTCTTGGGAGTGCGGTCATCTTAGCTTCTTGGAGGAAGTTGCATTTACATTAGCTCTTGGTTTCTCTAAGGGCACAATTACAGTAACAAAGGAGGGAGTAGAGTGCCCTCTATGAAGGGCTGAGAGTAACTCGAGGTGCGGGACATTAGGAAAAGTGGAAAGTAGAGTAAGGAACTTAGGCTTGGACACACCCTGAATGCCGGGATTGGGAATAATCAGTATATTAATAACTGGCACTTTGTAGACATTGAGTTTTTAAAAGAGGGTGGGTAAGATAGGATCATCGCAGAAAGACCAAACATTTGCATAGCTATTTCTCTGTGCTTTATTATATTGGCATGTTACATTCCCTGTTCCAGGATGTGGATGCTAAGACTCAGAGTTGTTGAAAACTTGCTAATTATATACAGTGAGCATTTTTTTTTAAAGACTCACCCACTCTGTCACCCTGGGTAGAGTGCCATGATGTCATAGTTTACAGCAACCTCCAACTTTGGGGTTTGAGTAATCCTGTTGCCTCAGCCTCCTGAATAGCTGGGACTACAGGCATCCAGCACTATGCCCAGCTAGTTTTTCCTATTTTTAGTAGAGAAGAGGTCTTGCTTTTGCTCAGGCTGGTCTTGACTTCCTGAGCTGAAGTACTCCACTGGTCTTGGCCTCTGAGAGAGCTAGATTTACAGTGGTGAACCACTGTGCCTGGCCTATACAGTGAGCATTTTGATTCACATTTCTTGAGTGAATAAAGACTAAGCTCCAAGACAGACAGGATTCAAGAAGAACTTCATGGTGGGAGATCTGGCCTTGGATATGGAGATTAGGAGTTGGAATACTGGATTTGAGCCTTTAGCCTATGTCCACATGGAACTCATAAACCATATCTAACATTACTGAACATAAAGCAAACATAGGAATTTCCAGTTTTATTATTTTTGTCTGATTACAAAAGTATATAAGACTTCTGAGTTAGCACACCAGGCATGCTTAATAATATATCTTCACTTAACTTCCCATTAAAATTGCCATAATGGTCCACAGAGTGGCAGCAGCAGTATAAATGAAATGTAAGAGAGCAAAGGACAATTTCCTCTAATCGCATCTCTTGCATGACATTTGAAAAGCTCATTTTTGGGCTACACACTCTGGGGTTCCGTTCTCTGAACTGGGATGAAAAAGAAGCCACCATTTCGCAAGGGAGCCAACATGTTATCCTCCACTTACAGGTGCTGGGTGTTCAAAGGAGCAGTTGTCCTCTGAACATAGATGTCTACTTCTGAGCTGTGAGTGTGCTAAAGTCTGAACTATCTAAATCCAAAGCCCAATTCTTTCCTTCATTTTTTCTACATGTATTAGCTTCTTGACATTTATTCACAGATTATATCTCTCAGCATGGAAAAGCCCAGGAACTAGAGGGGGCTAGAAGTCAGTAGAGAAGGGGGATGTTTCTGGTAGCACACTGAAAATATGAAGACCTGTGAACTCTGTCTGTCAGAGAAACCTACTGTTGGTGATGAAAAAAGACCCAAACTTAGTTCACCAGAGGCCTACCAGACAAATCCTTCCTAGGTTCCACAAGATGACCAAGGGATGATGCAAGTCTGCTTGATTTTATACCAAAACTCCCAAAATTCAAGTGGATCTTTATGGAGCTTAGTTGCTCACCTTATTGAAAAAATCAGATCTGGATGGACTTTTTTTTTCCATTCAAAGATGAATAACTAAAAACCCAAGCTAATTAAAGCATGTAGCTGATGAAAATAAAATGAGAAAGTGAACATTATCACAAAGATTTGCAGAAATACTTCGCTTCCTTGCTTCACATTGAAATTTTCTGAGATTAAAAAATAATACAAATCAACCCAGGCCTCAACCCAGAGCTTCTGATTTAGTTGCTCCAGAGTGAGGCCTGGGCATTTTTAAAATAGATTCATATTTTAGAACAATTACAGATTTAGAGCAAAATTTAGAGGAAAGGGCAGAGATTTCTTGTTTATCATCCCCCATCCCCACACATGCACAGCCTTTCCCATTCTCAATATCCCTTGGCCAGAATAGGATGATTTGTTGCAATTGTTACAAACTTACGGTGACACATCATTAGCACCCAAAGCCTGTAGTTTACACTGGAGCTCAATCTAAGTGTTGCATATTCTGCATGTTTAGACAAATGTAAAATAATGTGTATCCACCATATCCATCATGCAGAGCAGTTTTGCTGCCCTAAATTTCTTGTATTCAGCCTGTTTATCCCTCCATGCCCTCAACAACTTGACAACCCTTTATGTTTTTACAGTCTTCCTAGTTTTGCTTTTTCTAGAAAGTTAGAGAGTTGGAGTCGAAAAGCACTCACTTGTTCCAAGGGGCGACTTTCACTTAGTAATGTGCATGTAGGTTTCTGTGTTGTCTTTTCATGGTTTGATGGTTCCTTTCTTTTTAGCACTAAAAAAATTCCACTGTCTGAATGTACCGAGTTTATTTATCCATTCACCAAAAACATCATGGGTGTTCCCAAGCTTTGGCAATAATGGATGAAGCTGCTATAAACATCTTTTGGTGGACCCAAGTTTTCAACCTATTTCAGCACAACTGCTGGATTGCTTTGGCAAGAATATATTTAGTTTTGTGAGAATCTGCCCAAAATGTCTTCCATTGTGATTGTGCCATTTTCCATTCCCAGTAGCAATGAATGAGAGCTATTTTTGCTTCACACATATTTTTAAAAAGTGCCCCGGGTGACTTTAGTGTAGTCAAGATTGAGAACTGCTGATTAGAGCAATAGACTCAGCAAATATTTTCCTCTCAGTCTCAGCTTCCTCATCTGATAAAAGAGAAATCTTCACTAAAGCAATGAATCATTATTTCTTCCTACCTTCTCGGAAATTCTGGTACTTTTCTATAATGTCGATGACATAAAGTCCTCCAAGGAACTACCCATCCACATGAAAACATGAGAAACAAAAGCTAATGAAATAAGTAAAAAATGTATGTGATCTAAGACTACTTCTTTGCACCTTCATTGTTTTATAAGGTTTTGTCGTTCAAGATAGGTTGAGCTCACAGTGATAGAGAGCGGCACTCACAGAGCCCAGGCGCTTAAGATGGTGCATGGGAGTAAGATGGGTATTCACTGGGTTCTGTTCATGGCCACAAACCCCAAACAGCCACCCAGTGAAAACCTAACAAAGGGGGAGATGGTATGATTTATAAGCTTCCTTAATGCTCTAACCTACACATAACCTTATTCTTCAGTAATAGAACTTCATTAGCATTGAGGACAATAAATTAAACCAATTCATATTCTGCTACTTTTCATCAGCTACTTTAGATGTAAATGATATTCAGGTACTGGATCTATGATAAGGTAAATGAATCCACCAGCACTGAATTTAAGGAGGTGTGGGTAGGATTTAGCATGCTCGGTTGTCAAAAAAATAAAATCTTAGTGTCATGTTTTTAAAAATCAGAATTAATGTACAATCATCCATGATGAATAAAACATCAACATTCTAAATATAGATCCCATTTTAAAATTAGTTTGGCTTTATAAATTCATATCTACAATATTTGTTCAAAGTAATATTACAATACATATTCTTGTAATCATTTCATAAATATCACGATGATTGTGTTTACCATACCATAAACTTGCAGTGTTTGTAAATACAAGGATGTTTAAACCACCTAGTACACTTTGCCCTCAAAGAACTTATGGGCAAATGTGGGGGGGTGAAGTCAGGAGGGCAGGTGAAGATATAGGATTATGCCACTAACTCAAAGTCAAAGCAAAAATAGAATAGTGTAATAATAATGGTACCCATAATGTGAACATTTAGAAGATACTGTAATTGACACTATAATTACTTTTGACAGAGAGAGAGAGAAAGAGGGAAGGAGTAGCAGCAGTAACAGAATGGAAAAGTCTTTATAAAATGTGAGACTTTGTAACTGCATAGGGTTTTGTTAAAAATAGATGATTGAAAGGCAACCTGGCTGAAGGTTAAAGTGGCAAAGGCCCAGGTACATGGGCATGTGGAGGAAATTCAGAAAAGAAGGTGCTTTTGTGTCAGATTCATAAGTGTATGTGATCAGGACAAAAGCTGCACATGTGGTTGGAATTTGAATGTACCCGTCATCTGCTGGATTCCAGAGTCAGGCACTCTGGACTGAAGAACTTGGCTGCAAATATTCTTCAAAGTGTGGAATCCCCACAAATGAGAACCTACTGCATTTCTAAATGGAATAGTGTTTGGGAAGTTTGTTCCTCTGACCTAGTATACTTAGTCAAGACGGTTTAGTGAAACATCCAGGAAAACTTGCTGCCTCCACAAATTAGCTTTGCACTTTGTATCACGTGCAGAGTGAATCAGAACCAAGGAAACACGTGAGGAGCCATAACCCTCTGCTTGGATGGCTTGTGGGCTTTAATATACTAGTCACTGTGCATCAGGCTTTGAACTGAGCCCAGATTGGCCCCTGTGATTGAGAATCGTTTCCATGAAAAAACAAAGTACATCAAAGCGTAATCATTTGTCAAATTGTACACTCAATTCTAGAGCTGTAGCGTCTTTGGCCTTGACTTGAAAGCTGTGGTGTTGAGTCTTTTAGGAGGTGGAAGGTAATGGCTTTAGACAGCAGAAATAAACGAGAACCTCAGGAATCCTTCTGGTTTGGCCTGATGGAATCCGGTGGCAAGTACACTGCATATATCTAAAAATGAGTAATAACCTCATGAAAATGTAAGAAGAATTTCAGTGTGTCCTCTGCTGCTCTCACCTGCTCTGAGCCACAATATCTGTAGTCGTCTCTCTTTTTCTTCCTCCTTCTCTTCCTTTCTTCCTATTTGCCTTTCCCTCCTTCTCTCCTTCCCTCCCTCTCTCCTTACCTTCCTCCCTCTTTCCTCTCTCTTTCTCCCCGTGATCTCTAAGATAGTGTTTATTGTGGTTCCTTTTGGTATTGACCTAATTTCCAGCTATCATGTTACTGGTGATTTCCTTTCTAAATTAGGAAATTGTGGCTGCAAAAAAAGGAAAGAAAGGGACCCCTCTGCTGTCCCATTTTTTCTTGTTCTCTTTAGTCATTCAGAATAGCATTAGGGCTGTTCTAAATGACTAAGTTCAAGTATATAGATTTTGGCATAAATCATCATGTACAGGCCTTTTATTACATGACTTTTATTCTTAGGAAGACATTCAAAGATTTTTAAATAAAAATGTTCTTTAAAACAGAACTAGTATCAATAGCAAGTCACTCACGTTGGAAAGAGAATTAGTATTTTCTGCAGTAGTACTATGATTTTGTAGTTCCTAGAATTCCCTAGAAACTAGAACATGCTCATTTATAGTGGTAACTAATTAAAAATACATGCAATTTGCACCTAAAATAAAATATTGTTTAAGAATGCCCTTGAAAGAACAAAACTTTCATTCTTTTCGATTCTTTTCATTTTGTTATGTGGAAAACATTCCACTTAGCTCATTCAGAAAATGTGCAAAACTGGCTTTGGGCACAACAGTAATTTTCTAAAATGGATGAGCCAAGGCTGGTTTCCATAGATTTCTTGCAATCAGTTTCATGTGCCTGGAAATAGGACTCACGGTGATTTATAGTAATTGCCTGCCCTTGGTCTATGCCATGCTCACCTGCATAATCCATCAATTGTTCCAACAGTGCCCAGGGTGTGTAAGCTACCTGAGGTTATTTGGGTCTCAGGAAACACATACCAAGTGCCAATGTTCCAGGAACCAGGCAGTGGCTCCTAGCTTTTGCTGCTCCAATTTCTGGAGCAGCATGGAGAAAAGAGTTACAAGAATGCTGACCCATACCTAATTGGAAAGTAAGAAGTATCCCCTGAGAGGCTTTATGACATAGCCAGACTGGACCAGAACAGGAGTGGTCTGTCAAAGCAGAGTTTCTCAGCCTTAATACTGTTAAAATTCTGGATAGAACAGAACTTTGTGGGGTGTGTGTGCATGCATGGGTGTGTGTGTGTGTGTTTGAGGGATAATGCAGCTTCCCTGGATTCTTTCCACCAGATGCCAGGAGCATCCCTTCCACCATTGTGGCTATATAAAATATCTCTAACACCACCAAATGTTGCATGGTAAGAAGGTGGGGGAGTATGGTGGAAATTGGCCATGATTGAGAACCCCTTTACCAAGAGAAAAGTAAAACTGGGAATTTGTAATTGGTCAACCTTATAAACTAAATTCATGAACTACATGGCAATCTATAGGATGAAAAATAACAATAGGACAAATATTCATTAAGGAAATAAAATTAATGGATAGAAACACAAAACATACTTTAACCTTTTGGAAAACCTTTTATTATAGGGGGGAACAGTAAAAGTAAACCCCTAGTTGTGATACTTCTGAAGCACCCATGTTTGGAAGAAAAATTAGAATGTGATAATGGTAGAAACTTTCTAAGTTAATCCTTACTCGACTATGTTTTAACTCTAGCCTTTTAGACCACATAAAATAATTATTATTTTCCATTTCCCTGATAGCTTTCAAGTATTTGAAAATATGTAATGTGCTATATTTTTTGAAGTCCATTTTTAATCTTTGTCATATAAAATAGAGCATAGACTTAGTTCCTCCAGTCTTTCTACCTTTTTCCCTTACTGGAGCTTTAATTTGTTTATATTATTAAATTGGGATTCCTAGGATTGAGAATTCTAATTCCCATGAGAAACTGAATCAGTTAGAAATGCTTTTGTCTGCAAGATACAGAATATCCAGTGGTGATTTAATCCTTTAAAAAATGTTCTCACTTAACAGGAATTCCATAGTTGGCTGATTGCTGATGTTGGCTCAAAGACATCAACTGCTCAAAGACCTAGATTCTAGCTGAGCAGATGTTAGTAGGGTGCAAAAAAGGCAGGTGGAGTGTGAATTAGTATTGTCAGCGTCTGTGACATACTTTGTCAAGGTAGACTGGGAGGAACATCACTGTCTATAACTGTATTAATGCACTTTAAGAGCTTCATTGCTTCTTTGACAACCCTATTATTCCATGATTGATGCTGTATTTACCTTAGAATAGAAACTCCTCTAATGCAATGTAATTTCCTTGTCACTTCCTTTCATGTGGCTTTGGGCCACTGAATATTGAGACTGGGCCTTACCTGCAATTACATCCCCATATTTATTACAGGATGTATTATGTAAGTGCTCAGGAAATATTTTTTAAGTATCAATCAGTATCAAGTACACTCTAATCTTAGCAGCAAAATGTTCATTTGCATGAAGTTATTTACTAAAAAATTTCCATTTCCAATACATTTATTTTTCTTTACATTACATCAGATTTCCTTATTTAGCTTCTGGTGGTCTATAGATTATCTCAAAACTGGATGTAATATTTTGTGTACATTAATTAAACCACAGCTTTAAAATAAAGTTCTTAAGAAGTATAGCCCCACATTTTTAAAGTTCAAGTGTCTATGCAGTATAGATTTTTCAGGAAACAATACACAGAAAATCAAAGGTAAAGTACTTTGAAAGAAAATTTATTTTCAGAAAAATAGGACAGCAAGCTGGCGCTTATTTTGGAGATATTTCTGTTTATTTCTATGACCCTGAAGTCAAAAGACATGTATTTACAATGACACTTTTGGATATTATTTATATATATATATGTCACTGAGCTCACACAATGGGGGTTAATAATTCCAAAATTCAAAAAAGATTGGGGAGTCTACTTCTAATGGATTGCAAAAATAACAATAATGGTTTCCAGAATCACTTTACCAAATTTTAGACCATTTCGTTCTTTCAAAGGAGAAGGATGCACCGTATAAGTTGTGCTTTCTATAGTTCCCTGACTTGTTTTCATCAGTAGCTGCCTTTCAAAGTGTACACGGATGGATTTATACTGATTCATTCATCATCTGTGACTGGCCCCTGTAGGACTAACAGAGGAACCATTAACATTTAGGGGTGAGTTCTAGCTCTTTAAAGGAGCTGGAACTTGATTATGGCTTCATTAAATAGAGCTAGATTAAAGTACTATGCACATTTCCTAAATAGTACATTTCCTAAGACTCCTCTTCTAAATTAGAGGGGTTTCAGTTGCACATGGAATGACTCAGTAGATGATTGAACATTTCATTATATAGTCATGTACATCTGGCTTAATCTACTTTGGAAAATGAAAGTGTATTGTCTAACTTCACCTGTACAACTGATAAAAACATTTCCTCTGCAGCCTTAAGTTTGGAGCCTCCTTGCATTCTGGTCCACAGAATGGTTCCCTTACATTCTGTTTCCCCTTATATCTGGACACTCCTGGTCCACAAAAGCACAACAACTTTCAAAAATGTTGAAATGTTTTTTCACGCAAAGGCATGTAGACTGGGAAAACACCTCATCTTCCCACAACAAACCAAAAAAATGAATTAATCTTTCCTGTCCAACCAGTAAGATTCCCCAGAGTTGGGGCTAATGCACCAAGTTCATGAGGAGAGTATGTGACTTAGTGCTTGCAGCTTGCTTGTTTTATACCCAAGTGAATAGAAAGGGTGATATTAATAACTTCTTCTTTATCATTGACTATTATGCCTTTGTAATAATAAACATTGTTGAAGAAATTTATTTACAACCATTGCTGTTTCTGATATGAAAGCTTTGTTGTTTTGTGTAGGGATGACACATTAACAAAATGCATGGTGGCATATTTTTTTTTTTTTTTTTTGAGACAGAGCCTCAAGCTGTCACCCTGGGTAGAGTGCCGTGGCATCACAGCTCACAGCAACCTCCAATTCTTGGGTTCAAGCGAGTCTCTTGCCTCTGCCTTCCAAGTAGCTGGGACTACAGGCGCCCACCACAACGCCCGGCCATTTTTTGGTTGCAGCCATCATTGTTGTTTGGTGGGCCCTGGCTGGATTCGAACCCGCCAGCTCAGGTGTACGTGGCTGGCGCCTTAGTCCATTGAGCCACAGGTGCCGAGCCATGGTTGCATATTTTATAACTTTTCAACTTCTAGAAGAATAGGCATCTTCAGTCTTGTTGTTTCACACGTACTGAAATTTATAATTAATTGTATTTAAAAGGGATGTTCTGAGACGTCAAAGTCTTGAGCATAAGAAACTGTACATATTTCTCTTTATTCTCTAGAAATACCTCCCCTTGCACCCCTGAGCCACTTTGTAAGCAGACTGAGTACCCAGACCAACAGATCGCCTGGAAGGGCGCTGGGACCAACTGAGGAGGGACGTGGGCCTGCTAAGACTGAACTTTAGTTGTCCCTGCCAAGACCCAGACACTTGGGTGAACCTAACTTATTGACGTGTGGAGCATAAGTATTGCCTGTCTGAGCTCTGACTTACAATATCATAAGGTTCAATAGACAGCTGATTTAAACCACTAAGTTGTGGAGAGGCTTATAAACAGCAATATAGGAACAGAATGTCTTTGTTAAATTTTTTAGCTTATTTGATGAAAATCTTTGTTCATTTATTTACTGCCACCAAGGGATTTCTTAGCTATATTTTGAAAAGCTTTGTTGCAGGCAATAGCTTTTCACATTCATCAACTCTCACTCATTTTGCTTTCAGCGTTGGTTTTGCTTGTTCATGTCACTGTAACTACAGCCCCTCCTATAGTGAGGGCTCCACAACACATTTTTAGTGAATGCTATCCTTGAGTTAGGGTGTAGATAAGCACCTCTTGTTTCTAGTCAAGTGACTCCAGGTCAAAGTTTGCTTAGATTGGAGTCCTTTTCCCAGTTTTTGTGCCAGATGTAGTAATTCTGTATTTTTTCTGTACATGTCCCCCATTTTACCGTAGCCTCCCCAACTGAGTCTTAACTTTGTTCGTTCTACTTGTGTGTCTAACATGACAGCTTTTTAAATACTCCCCTCTAGATTGGGACCCTTCCTTATTTTCATCAGTGTGTTCATTTTCTGTTGCAGCTTTAGAACTGTAAAACTGACATCCCCATTTCCTTGAGGCTGTTGGCCAAGCGTCATTCTCAACTTTTAGGGGCTGGCTGAATTTTTCGTTTTGGGTTCCCTTTCTTCATTTTCAAACCCAGCAATGGTGCATGGAATCTTTTTCCTACTTGGAATCCCTCTGATTTCTCCTTCTGCTTTTCTCTTCTACTTTAAGAGTTCACATGATTATATTAGACCCAGCCACTTAGTCCAGGGTATTATTCCCATTTCAAGACTTGTTGGTTAGTCATATTAATTCTGTTTACACAGTACTTTCACAGGATTATGTACATTTGTGGTTGATTAAATAATCAGGGGATAGGAATTACAGAAGGATGTTTTTTGGATTCTTCTTTCCACATCATGTCATTCCAGGAGCCGAAGCCTTGGAATCAAGGAGCCAGTTCTTGGTCTCACCCCTGTCCTTGAAATCTCGTACTGCCCTGATTTAATCCTGGTTTGACCTTCTTCTAAAATAAACAGCATTACCTGTTAGAAATAGTTTCATTATCACATTTTTCCCACCTGCTGAAACCCATCCATCATTTCCTAAATCTCTTACTGACAACTGTCTACCTGACTTGCTGTCATTTCTTAGATTCACTCATTTATTCCATGAGTACCCTTACTGTGTACTTGGCATAAGCCAGGCACCTGTGTAGAAGCTCGTGATACAGCAGTGAAAAAAATAAAGACCGTGCAATCAACATATACATTAATAATTAATACACTCGTACGTCTATGTATATGACAGGAATCACACACATACACAAATGAGTATATGATGACATTTCAAGTGCTTGTAAGTGCCAGGAAGAAAAATTGAAGGAAGAATGTGTCTATTTGATTTAGTGTGTTCAAAGACAGCCTCTCTGAGAGACAATATATCAGTAGAGACTCGGAGGAAGAGAGGAAGCTAATGTCTATCTGGAGAAGAGTGTTCTAGGAAAAGGATTCTGGACAGGGTTCATGCTCGAATCCTGAAAAACAACAGAGAGGTAAGTAGTAGCTGGAGTAGTGAACCAGGCGGTGAGAAATGGGGAAATTCCAAAAAAGAAGCAGGACCAGGTCCCACGGCACCTGGAAGGCCATGGAAAGAACATTGTTTCTTACTTTTGAGTAAGGGAAGAAGTTGTGAGGAGTTTTTAGCAGAGGAGTTAAATGGTTTATGGTTTTCAGTGATCAGGCTGGCTGATGAAGGAGGACGAAAGCCCCATTCAGGGCCATTTGCTGTTGTTGAGGCTGGATAGGGTTGGTGGCTTGGCTTTGGGTGCTGGTGGTGGAGGAGCTATGAACTGTCTGGTCCTAGTCTTCCTCTGTTGCTTATTCTAGTACACTAATACTCTGCCTGACATACCCACAGCTGGTCATGGCTTCAGGCGCTTGTTTAGGATTGTACCTGCAGGCTCTTATGTCTTTTTATATCTTCTGCCCGATCCTGTCCAGTTCTAAACTCTGAGCTCCCATCTCGAAGCTACTTAAAATATACAAGTAAGACTCATGGAGCAGGAGAGAAAACATCTTTGAATAGGAACACAGTAATAAAGGAGCTTGAGTATAAGAAAACAATTTAAACAAATGCTTTATGATGTTTGGTAGGTATCAGACATATTTGGAAGATGAATAGGTTAATGGTTCTCAACATTTTTTTTTGTCAATGAAAAACTCTTCTAACATAAAATTATTTCTGCCATTGTTTCTGGAAGAATTCTACTAATAAGTGATTAAGAAATATGTTTTCTTGCTTTACAAGATTTAAATTGTTTTCATAATAAATAAAAACAACAGCAACAAAAGTTTGTAATTCCATTGTAAGACAAACCCTGATGAAGGCTGAAAGAGGGAGACAAAGCCCTGTGGGCATCTAGCAGTAGAAAGAGAAATAAATATTACAGAAAAACTTACTCGAGACGTTAATGTGCACAGGAGCTAGGAATTGCCCCAGATGCTGAATCATCCTGGGATCCATTCTCTTTATTTGATACACACTGAAGGGAGCTAAGGAAAACAGGGATATTCAATTCTACCCACCTCCACTTGTGTGTACATAATGACATATAATCATTCATCCTCCCACACCTGTGTCTACATAAAAAGATAATTATTCATTGTCTGGGAAAACATTAGTTTGATTAAATAGGTAAAACACTCAATAATATATCAAAAAAGACCCCAAAGAATCTTGGTATTAAAGATGATGTAGACTTCACAAAATTCTCTAATTTCTAATCATCATTTCTAATGATCTTCTTTGTTCATTCTTCTACTAATTAATCTACAGATACCCTCAGTATTGTGTCTTTGACCTTGTCTGAGTCAGCTCATTATTAGCAGTGAGGAGTTTGCAATGTTAAATACTAAAGATTTTGTTGTTGTTGTTTTGTTTTAAAACCCTACCAGGAATTTACTGGTTTTCTAAATCAAATTTTCTCTCATCTTTCCACAAACAAAAGTCCTTTTATACAAGACTAAGCTCCAGCCTTTACTTTTGCTGCTTACTGGATTTTCCATTGTTTCCTTGCCAATTTTCATTGGAAGTTTAACATTGTTCTTGTTTTTACTCAGGGGACTCACACTTTAGAGCATCTAAACAATTCTTCCCATTTCTCCAATATCACACAGTCCTACATCTATCCTGAAATCTCTTTCTCAGATTTGTAGTCCATAAGGATTTAAGACTCCCGGTACTTAAAGAAGCAAAAAATTGATCAATATCTAAAGTACTTATGACAGTGACTGGCACTTGGTGATATTGTGACTGTTATCTGGAATATTGCAATCATAAGACCAGCCTGACAAAGATCATGGAGCGAAATTCATAGTGGAAAGTTTGTGGGGTGATTACCACAGCATCTGACCCAGCAAGACGTTCAAACCTTAGCCATGGTATAGTGGCTAAGTTTACAAACCATATTTTTAAAAGTATAGAGGTTGTGAATATTTTCTTTAAAGATTATAATCTTACTAAGAAAATATAAAGTACAAACATTCTAAAATGTTTGATATGAGATGGAAAGTCAATGTTTGAAATATACAGTAAAAAATAACGATTTCAGGTGTGAAAGGAATGACATTAAGGAAACTTAATATAAATTTGCTAGCAAATAAACCAGATAAACAGACCTTTGCCCATGAAATTCAGGGTTTTAAAAATTTTTTATGCTTGCATTATTATTATCTCAACTCTTTAATTTTACATCTGGAATACGCTTATTTATAAGAAAATAAAAATGAAGTAGTAGATTTTGCTTCCTGTTTCTAATTTAACACCAGAATGTCAATAATAGGCAGACTTTAGGAGATGATAGTGTAGTAAAAAGAACATGAAGTAATAGTTAAATAGTACTCTAGATAAAGCATTAATCATCCATGTTAAAGGGGATAAGGCATGATAGATCATAGAGAGCGTAGGGATTCCTTGAGACCTGGTTTGGTGCCACCACTACTGATCTCATGGTCTTATATCTAGAAAACCCATGACTCCATCAATAAGCTATTGGAACTGATAAATAAATTCAGCAAAGTTTCAGATTACAAAATCAGTGTATGCAAATCAGTAGCATCACTATACACCAATAATAGTCAAGCCGAGAGTCAAATCAAAGACTCAGACCTATTCACAATTGCTTCAAAAGAAATAAAATACTTAGGAATAACCTTAACCAAGGAGATGAAAGACCTCTACAAGGAAAACTATGAAACCCTGAGGAAAGAAATCATGGATGACATAAATAAAAAGAAACTATAACATGCTAATGGACCAGTAGAATCAACAGTGTTAAAATGCCCATACTACCCAATAGATTGAATGCAATCCCATCAAAATACCAACATCATATTTCATAGACCTAGAAAAAATAATTCTATACTTTGTTACCAGAAAGGAGCCCAAATAACCAGAGCAATCTTAAGCATCACATTACCAGACTTTATTTATTTTAAGACAGAATCTCACTATGGAGCCCTCAGTAGAGTGCTGAGGTGTCACTGTTCACAGCAACCCCAAACTCCTGGGCTTAAGTGATTCTGTTCTCTCAGCTTCCCTAGTAGCTGGAACTACAGGCACTCACCACAATGCCTGGTTATTTTTTTGTTGTTGCAGTTGTCATTGTTGTTTAGCAGGCCTGGGCCAGATTTGAACCCACCAGCCTTGGTGTATATGACTGGTGCCCTAACCACTTAGTGACAGGTGCCGAGTCATGTGACCAGACTTTAAAACAAACTACTCTATAATAACCAAAAGGGCATGGTATTGGCACAAAAATAGAGACATAGACCAATGAGACAGAACAGAGAATCCAGATATAAAACCATCCATATGTACAACTGACCTTTGACAAACCAGACAAGAATATACCCTGGTGAAAGGATGACTTATTCAATACTTCATGCTGGGAAATTTGGACAGCCACATGCAGAAGAATGAAACAAGGCCTGTATCTCTCACTATTCACAAAATTAATTCAAGTTGGATAAGATTTAAATGAAGACATAAAACCATAAGTATTCTAGCAGAAAATGTACGGAAAACTTTTCTATATATGGCCTAGGCAAAGAATTTATGACTAAAGCCTAAATTACAATTACAGCAACAACAAAAATAAATAAGATTTGATTAAATTAAAAGGCTGATTCTGCACAGCTAATTAAATAATCAACACAGCAAAAGATAACCTACCCAATGGGAGAAAATATTCATAAGTGATACATTCAACAAAGGGCTGATATTCAGAATCTACAAAGAACTCAAATAAACTAGCAAGAACAAGCAAGCCCATTAACAAGTGGGCAGAAGACAAGGACAGAAGTTTTCAAAAGAAGATAGACAAATGACCCAAAGCAGGAAAAATCGCACTGTCACAGATTACCAGGGAAAAGCAAACTGAAACCACAAGGAGATATCACCTTACCCTTCTCAAAATGGCGTTTATTAAAAAGTTGAAATACTGGCTTGGCACCTGTGGCTCAACGGGCTAAGGCACCAGCCATGTAACACCTGAGCTGGTGGGTTTGAATCTGGCCCGGGACCGCCAAACAATGACTCTGCAACCAAAAAAAAAAAAAAAAAAAAAAATGACCGGGCATTGTGGTGGGCGCCTGCAGTCCCAGCTACTTGGAGGCAGAGGCAGGAGACTCACTTGAGCCCAGGAATAGGAGGTTGCTGTGAGCTGTGATGCCACAGCACTCTATCCAGGGTGACAGCTTGAGGCTCTGTCTCAAAAAAAAAAAAGTGAAAATACAGTGGATGCTGGCATGGATGCAGAGAGAAAGGAACACTTATCCACTGTTGTTGGGACCACAAATTAATACAATCTCTATTGAAAACAGTATGGAGATTCCTCAAGGAACTAAAAGTAGACATACTATTTGATGCTGCAATCACACTATTGGGTATCTACCGAGAAGAATAGAAGTATTTTCATAATCAAACAACATCTAAAAACACCTGCATTTGAATATGTATTGTAGCACAACTGACAACTGCAAAGATGTTGGAATCAATCCAAGTGCCCATTAGTTCATGAGTGGATTAACGAAATGTGATCTGTGTATATCATGTAGTACTACTCAGCCATAAAAGGATGAATTAATGCCTTTTGTAAAATTTGGATGGAACTGGAGGTGATTATCCTAAGTGAAGTAGATCAAGAATGGAAAAATAAGCACCACATGTACTTGCTATTAAATTGGAACTGATGAGCACACATGTGCCCAGAGGAAGGTGAAACACTGTGGAAATCAAGCAGAGGGCAGGGACGAGAAGAGGAGAGGCAAAAGCTACCTAATGGGTCCTCGGACACTGTTGGGTGGTGCGCACACTCAAAACCCTGACTCATCTATGTCACAAATACATTTGTACCCTACTCACATTTTGAAAAAAATAAATAATAATCAGAAGTGGATAATAGTTTCAACTGTAAAACATATTATATTCAAAACATACGGTAACCTAGTTTACAATTTATATTTATTATGCTCACTGAAACCACAAAACCAATGTTTAACTTTACAGTTTAAAGTCACACATAGGGAAATGCTTTACAAAATAGGATATTGTTTCTCAGTGTAAAATGTTACAGTATAGATCCCAAACGGCTCAGCGCAAGTGGTTTACCTGACTGATAGAAATGTTGTGGAATGCGGACTACTAGACACAGCAATGTTTTCATTAGTTAACTGAGATTTGAAGCTTGCCAAGGCTGAAGAGACATTTTACACAAGACCCGTCTTAGTTTTCCAAGATTTTTGGTTTTGCAACTGGAGTATACACCATCACTTCTGGAGAACCGGGTTGAGTGTAACGAGCAGCTTCCATTCATATCTCCTCTACAGTGAATCAGTCTTCAATGTTCTCCTTACCATGGAAGGGTGTTGCAGGATTTAAAAATCTCAGTTACACCTACTCAGGTTCATTACTTGACTTGACTCACATACTATCATAGAGAAATCAAATATTTGTGCCACTGTATACATCAAATGGAACACATTTCCTCTATTTATCTGGTTATCTTCAAAGTTTATCTACAAAGCACGTGTATGATTTCCTTTGATTAACAGGCCATACAAAAACATAAGCAGTGTTTGTCAACTCTTAATTGTAGCGAGAAGAACCAACAATGTTTATATCATGCCTGAGTATATAATGCAAAAAAAACACCTGGGGACTATATATTTCTGAATGAAAACTCTAGACTCACAAAGTCACACACAGTGTGATCTTCTATTCTCGATAAACTCTTGATATAGGTAGAAATATTTCTAATATGTTGTGAATTGTTAAAAGGCTGAGATGCAGCCATCAAGTGTTTACTATGGACACAAAATATTGTTAAGGTTAAATAATCAGGGGAATATACACAAAAGTTTGAATGGAAGGCTGAGGATCCAGTGAATGCAGACACATGACCCATCCAAAAGTCTGCTATGCCAGCCTGGTGTCCTTCAAGTTTTGATGACACTTTCAGCGTCCTCAGATGTACATATAGTTTATGTTACTGACCACCCTTGGTGAGAATGACCATAGTATAGACTGATTTCCCAAACCTTTGAGTATCAAGTTGTGCCCTACCTTATAGGTCTTTTTCTGTAAATTGTAAAATCATGTAGAAAAAAATGTCGTAATTCAGAAATACTACATTTGACAGTGAGTCACTGAAGCTGTTAGCACCTTGGTAACAATTAACAATTTTTCACTGGATGTGCTGAAGGAAAATGAAAAAAGTAAAAAGGCGTGCCCTGTTTTATTTAAAAATCACAGTTTTCCTCACAGTGTTAGACTTTGGGTCACTCTGATGTGCTAGTGCTTTATAGAATGATGGACCGTTATTTAATTTCTTAGTTGACCTACTGAGTCAAATGGACTAGTTAGTTGGTGGAGAAGGTAAGCAAAGAAAGGTCAAGAAAAAGTATTGCTAAAGTGCTAATAATTAGTAGGGTGAAATTAACTGGGCGAAGTAATGTGTACGTTAATGTCTTATTTTCTGTCAAAGCCAACATATAGCCACACATTCCTTTATTTTTCCCACAAAACCTGCATTGAGAATTATATCATAACATCAGGCATTTGCCAGATGGAATTCTTTGCTGATCTGATCACCATGTTTATTCCTATTTTTTTTTGGCTGATTAATGCATGATTTTTATGTCAATATGCTCCTACACATTACTTTAGTAGAACACATTTGTGCACAATTATGGACTGACATGTTTCATAACAATGTATTGTTTCAGTAGTTCATGCTAACAGAATGCTATTATAATATTTTTTTTCCAGAGTACTAGCCAGTTAAGTTAATCTATCTGATAATCTAAAACTAGGTTGTTGACAAATGAGAAAAATCATTAAAAAAAGCGCAAATTCTTTTTTGCATATCTAAATAATAAAGCACCTCAAATTTTATTCTATTATAGCCTGAGATGACCATTCTGTACTCGTGGTTATTTCATTTATTTTGTAGCTTTGAAATGTTTAAGAATATAAAGTATTTTCATGCCCTTAAGTTTAATTATGAAGAAATTAATAATATGCACCAATCATGCCAATGAGATTTCACACTGAGTCATAAACCAGCACAAAGTGCAGTCATTCCTAAATTCAATCTTGTTTTACAAACAGTGAACCTTAAGTCATAGCACAAGCCCTGTACTTTGAATCTGGCTGCTGTCCTCACCTAAACCATTACAGTGACCTTGTTAACAAGGAAGAAGTCAAGAGGGAAACATTGGAACCAGAGACTGGTGTGAACTGTGCTATTAGAGGAAGGTTGCTTTGCTTATTGCTGGGATCAGATTGTGAAATCACAGTCAGTGGTAAGTGGATGTCATTAGAGATAACTCTGCCTGTCCCAAATCTTATCATCATTTCAGGGGATTCAATAGCAGTAAGGGACAGTCCTAGTCTCCTAATGGACACCCCATATCTGTAGAAACAATTATGATTACTAGCATCTGAATTGTATAAATCCAATGTGTTTGCACTTTTCTATAGAATCTTACAGACACTAGAGACCAAATGACATTAATTTCAGGGGATGTTTCTAATGCAGTAAAAGACAATATTTGGTTTCATTATCATTTGTACTCCTCAGAGGTGGTATGTGCACAACTTTCATCTAATACATCAGCAGCAACTTGTCCAAGTTTATCAGTGAGTGGACCTGCCTCTTAACTGTGTCTTGGCATCTGTGGGAAGGTTCTAGGCTGTGTACCCAGATTTAAAAATTGCACCTTGGTTGATTGTATAAGGATTTTTCTTATTTGACCTGGGAGAAACTAGTGTTAATGGGATGTAAAAGACCTATTGATCTAGCTACAAGTAATGAACACAAACTAGTCATGAAAGATTAAATTTAAAATTTCCTTAGGTAGGAAAATAGTAGTATCAGAACAGAGATACATGAGGAATATATACACATACACCTGTTTCACACAAAAAGCTTTCTGTAAAAATATACAAATTCAACCAGTGCTGAATAGTATGTAAACTCACAAAGTGTACTTTATACACACACAT
The DNA here is from genome assembly GCA_963573935.1 of Arctocebus calabarensis. NCBI lineage: Eukaryota > Metazoa > Chordata > Mammalia > Primates > Lorisidae > Arctocebus > Arctocebus calabarensis. Next base: position 35,240 of record CAUYON010045849.1, read on the forward strand.
AAAGCATAAATTAAAAAGGACAACAGCAAAACATTTTAAATATAGAAAAATTTGCACATATTTTTGTTAAATAAGAATAAATAATTTTATCACACAAATTCACATACCAGTTGCAAAAACAATAAATTACTTTTTTTTTCAGTGCTGCAAAGGACTTTTTGTTTGTTTGTGATTCATCCCTTAATTATTAGTTTAATGATATAAAACTGTTTCCACAGGAAGGCAAAGGAAGTTGAATTTGTTGACTATAACAACGGCCCTATACCACTACCAATGAGGCTGGGCTTAATTTGCCTTTTTCTGGTCTGGAAGAAATAGATGTTATTTTCTTCTGGGTTCCTTTTGTACCTAACGAAACATACTTTGGAGTGCTTACTTGTTATGTAAGTGAGATTAGATTCCTACAAACCTGAGCATTTTTGGATATTTTTTGTTTAAGAAGTAGCCCCTAGCATCTTGAATTTTAGATTTTTATAAAATTCAAGATGGCAATTTCAGTGAGGTGGAAGACACAGTACAAAGGGAAACGGAACTGCATTGGATTGAGTTATACACATACAGCATTTTCCCTTTGTTCATCATTCTTTGCATCCATTGAACATTCCTGTTTTCTGAATTAGAGTTCCCAGTCTGTATCACTTTTCACAGGAGTTTAGATATACATTCCTCAGTCAATCTAGTGATACTCATAAGAAAAAGGTTTAAAAAAAAAAGGAAAGCACGGAATAGTGGTTTATTGGCTCTCTGCTCACTTGCAAATGTTTCAATGAGAAGTGTAAGATACCATTATTTGGGGGAAAAATGAATCATTGATAAATAATTTTAAAAATCTATGAATCCAGTATAGATAAGCACAGTAGGGGACAACTATGTCTGCTCTTCAATTATTTTTTAATGATATTGGTAATATAACCACTAAATATAAAAATAAATTTTGATACATCTGAGTTACTTGATTAAAATTATTTTCAATATTGCAAAAAGTAGCATTGGACTCTCCATTCTCTTTGCATAGTCAAATGGTCAACGTGATTTTTAATTCATTTTTTTCTGACCTATTTGACTAGCTTTGGTTCCCGCCATTAGTACATGGTGATCTCCATCAAATATAGGTGTCCAGCCTTGTATAGGTCTTATTTCTTGAACTGATTAGTTATTAAGAAAAAAAATTACCCCATCTAAATCAAAATTTCCATTTAAATTCAAAGAATAATCATTGGTGCTCTATAACAATTGTTTTTTTTAAAATATAATTTCTTTAAAAAATTACTTAAAACAGTGAGACACTTGTTTTCCTGGTCCACTGAAATGAAAGGGATATACTGAGATCAATTACATAATTCATTTATACTAAAAATATCTTCTAATAAAAATAAACTCTATGAGCTTAATGGAACTCAAACAATGGTTCCTTAACATCCTTATATGCAAATCTTTAACAACAGGCACATTGGGTATGATTGTCATAAAATTTTATAAAAAAAAAAATGGCTTTGCAGTACTTCACACATAAAAAATAATCCCAAAGAAATGAAACACCTTAGATTTTCTGAGTTCAGGGTATACAGTTTACCATCTAAAAGAGAGTTTTGTTGGTGAATGACTATTAAAAAAATGATGTCTAACTATTCAAACTTACAACCTACCTAAACAGGTTACAAAATAAAAACAACAACTTCCTGAAAACCATCACATTTCATCACTCGAACACTTACTGGCACAACCAAATGATTTCCACTTGGGAAAAATCTTTAGTACAGTAGAAATATAGTTAGATTAAAAAAAAATTAAAGTAGCCAGGTGTTGTGGCGGGTGCCTGTAGTCCCAGCTGCTTGGGAGGCTGAGGCAAGAGAATGACCTAAGCCCAGGAGTTGGAGGTTGCTGTGAGCTGTGTGACGCCACAGCATGAGAATGATAAAGTAGGACTCTGTCGCTACAAAAAAACGAAAAAAAAAAGTCTGAACACAATAAAGAAAATTTAAAAGAGTATTGCCTATGGTGTGGAAACAGTCTTATTACCAACAATCACTTTTTTTCCCTGGGATAAGCACATTAATGATGATAACCACTTTTAGAGGTGGCTCATTACCACTGATCTTTAATGCTCCTAAACTAAGTGGAAAAGCAGTACACAACACTGTAGGTCTCATGGAACCCTTAACAAAACAAACAAGCAAACAAACACAACTGCAAGTGCATTTTAAAGGCCTGCTGGTAAGAGGTATACCAGTGTTGACGGTGTTGGATATGATAGAAAAATTGTAGCTGTGTGTTTTGAATGCACATTACACATTGTAAGATTCCAGATGAGAGCCAGAGGAAGAGAAAGCATCTGTGAAAATATAAATCAAAAACACGGTGAAATATGTATTTTTTTTCTTTTAAATTCCATCACGAGGAAACTAGGTTTTGGACTCTTTGAATACTGGTCACGTAACACACATGCAAACCCTACTTTGCATCCTAAATTATGCATGGATTTGGCTGGCTACCTGATAAAAATACAGGCAGGGAAAGATGTTAGGAGAGGGACATGTGTATATATTTAAATAAATACATACACTAAGCTCCTCTTTCTTTTCAGAATTTCTCAGAAGATGCTTGCTGTCAAAATGATTTTGACTCAAATTTTATCTCCTGCAGTCAGAAAATATACTAAATCTTATTAAAACAGCAGCAAGTTCTTAATTTCCAGTAAAACATCCACAGCTCTTTCTGGAAACTGAAGGGAGTTGAAATAGCTGCAGACCTACTTTGGTCAAACATATTTTATAGAAATATATATATCTATATATGTATATACTTTTAATAGAATCAAGGGATATAAAGTGACATACCAAGGAAGGCTGTATTTACAAACAGTAAAAATAAGCTACTGTGTATGATGGGTGAAAATGATTACAGTGCCTTTATAGACATTCTCTAAGAGGTAGGTGACAAAGGGCAGACTCTTCTGCCGTCTTCAAATGTCCCCTGATTCTACATTCATGAGTGTTTTTCTTTTTCTTCTTTTATTTGTTTTCATTTTTGTAGGCCCAGGGGATGGTGAATCATTCCCAATTTATTCTGTGTTCCAAGGTCACCATTGTCACATGAAGCAGTGCACACCTTCTTTTGGTCACAGAGAGCAGATTCTGCCCATAATTTGACTCCATAGACAATGACACTGAATCGTGACTTTCCGTGCACAGGTGGACCTCTTGTTCACCACGGCAGTGTCAGTGCTGAGTTCTCCAGTCATCTTTGTGCGTAAGAGCATAACCACAAGCTAACATTTCTTTAGCAAACACTGCTTGAATGCAGAAGGCCTTTGGGAGAGAGGACATCCCTTTGCTAGCTTCCGGTTTCCATCCTGGCACTGCACTGTCCTCGTGTGCCAGCCTGTGTCACAGGTCCTAGAGCAAGCCAGCCACGGGCCCGTCACCCACTGTGGCTGTGAAGGATGGGGTACCACTTTATTGCTGCCCAGGCTAGTGACAGAATTTGCTTTTGGAGTGGACTTGTTGGGAACAAAAAAACTGTAACGAACATCTAATGCTTTAGTGGGGTCCGTTGCAAGAATCTGCACTATTAGAATCTCCTTTGTAGCAGAGTAACCCATACCGTGCAAGAAGTCGTCCCTGTGGCTCCAGCCGCTGTAGTTCATGACCGTCCCGTTGATGTCAATGATGGTCTCTGAGGTGGAGATCATGTACTTCCCGTTGATGAGGTACTCACCATTTTTCTTCTTCAAGGCTAAGTATGCAGTGAATCTTGTCTGGTCTTTGGCTTTGAACTGTCGGACTTTTATGTGCGTGGCCCCTTCAGGGATCCTCACAACATCAGTGTAACCCTTACTGGAGGCAGGAATGTCCACCAGGGAGGGAGCAAGGGAAGGTGATGAGATAAAGAGAGAAAATAAGTTAACATTTTAGAGATTCTCTAAAATTCTTCCCGTAATACCAAGTATTAACTAAAATAAAATCTTAAGGCTCCCTGCTCAGCAAGTGACTGACTGGACCCTATCTTAGCCAATAGGATCCCTAAAATTGAGTGGCTAACTGTGAAAAAGGAGATCAGACAGGCCTCAGCATGCCTCCCCCCTTCTTACAGACGTCCTCTGAGACTCACTAACAGGCCTAAGGCTATGCAAGACCCACCTCCAGGTCCTCAATGTACATAACAGCCACTTGGGTCTGTCTGGTACTTTGTGGCTAATTAACAGGCCCTTAATCTTAAGCATTCCTTTCCATAGAATCCTTACATGACCTTACTTAACCTGCTGAAAATAAGTTATGCTCCTTAATCTTAAGCATTCCTTTTCACTGACTCCTGTTTTTTTTATATTATTATTATTTTTTTATTAAATAATAGCTGTGTACATTAATGCAATCATGGAGTGCAATGTGCTATTTTATATACAATTTGAAATATTTTCATCAAACTGGTTAACACAGACTTCATGGCATTTTCTTAGTTATTGTGTTAAGACATTTATATTCTACATGTAGTGAGTTTCACCTACACCCTTCTAAGATGCACTGTAGGTGTGGTCCCACCAATTACCCTCCCTCCAATTAGTTTCATAGTAGGGCTGAGTACATTGGATACTTTTTCTTCCATTCTTCAGATACTACGCTAAGAAGAATGTGTGTCAGCTCCATCCATGTAAACATGAAAGAGGTAAAATCTCCATCTTTCTTTCTTTTTTTTTTTTTTCATGCAGAAGTTTTATTTTTGTTGTGGCTGATGAACTATAAAAGGGAAGAGGAAATGCTGACACAGACTGGGGCATTCCTGTCAGCCCTCATACTTGGCTTTCTTGGAGGCTGGAAAAGAATCATCATCCCCTTCTAATGGCCAAGGTTTCTTCACTGTAGAAATAATTCCAAAAGCAGTTTTTCTAGTTTCTCCATGGAGAAGTGCTGCTCGGCAGCCTTGGCATCTCTTTCAGATAGCCCAAACAGCAACCCTAAGTTTGCGACATCATACAGCTCTCTGATTTCTAAAGGCCTTTTTGCAGCACTAGAAATAATCACATTCTTTCCTTTGCAGATCTGCATCAAATTGAGGTCATTGGAAATTGTGTACCTCCTCATTGTAGAATCTTTGATAGCAGGGCTATAGACAAGTTCAAAGCCCAGGCCTTGGTCAATTGCCACATTAATAGGGGGCCTTTTGAAGTAAAACGATAGCTTCTCTGTTACAGTTATGCAAACTACATCCACATCTAAATGTATGCAAGCAGCATGAAAAAGTTTTCTGTCTTTGGAAAAACTGCAAAAATGTCATAGAGTCAAACCCTTGAAGAAGTTGCTCTCAAAACATTGCAGTATGACGGATCTGAAACAATAATTGTCAATCTAGGTAAAATTTTAATTGGTCTTGATTTTCCCTGTACAACTGGCAAAGTTGTGAAAAGTTCAGAAGCCGCTACTGGTTTTTCAATTTCCTGTTTCTTTTCCTTAAAGTCTATAACCTGATTGACTGCAACAACTGAATAGCCAACATGAGCAGGTGTCTCCACCAGTCCATGAGGAGTCTTGAGCTCCGAACTAGCCTGCAAGTCCAAATCTGCAAATACTGCCATGCTGCAAACCCATGACCACCTGTGTCTCCATCTTTCTTTAAGGCTGCATAATATTCCATGGTGTGCATATAACACAATTTATTAATCCATTTGTGGGTTGATGGGCACTTGGGCTTCTTCCATGACTAAGCAATTATGAACTGCTGGGTCTTTAGACAGCCTAACTCTTTCAGCCAACTGTCAGCTAAATAATCTTTGAACCCACCTATGACCTCTAAGCTCCCACTTCCAGGCTTCCAGAAGTCCCACCTTTTGGGGCCAAACCAATGTATGTTTTCCACATATTAATTTATGACCTCATCTGCAATCCCTGTCACCCTAAAATGCATAAAACCAAACTGTAACCCCACCATTGTGAGTTACAGTTGAAGCCACATCTTTAAGATTTCTTGAGTGTTTCTCTGGGTCATGGTCCTCAAATGTGGCTCAGAATAAATCTCCTTAAATTATTTTACATAGTATGGCTCCTTTACCATAGACAAAAGTTTTCATGTATTTAAAAAATTAGTTCAAAATTGGCTTTAAAACATATTCCTCTTAGCAAAGTATCTCAAGAATGGAAGAAAAAGTATCCAATGTACTCAGCCCTACTATGAAGCTAATTTATAGGTTTCATATGAAGGGTATAACCCAACTATAGTACAAGAATATGGGGAAATGGGCAAGGGAGGGGAGGGGAAGGGGGAGGTTGGGGTGGAAGGAGGGTAATTGGTGTGGCCACACCTATGGTGCATCTTAGAAGGGTACAGGCAAAACTTTCTAAATGCAGAATAGAAATGTCTTCATACAATAACTAAGAAAATGCCATGAAGACTATGTTAAACAGTTTGATGAAAACATTTCAGATTGTATATGAAACCAGCACATTGTACCCCTTGATTGCACTAATGTACACAGCTATGATTTAATAAAAAAAATTCTCAATAAAAATTAATCTCTTCAAGATGAATTCAGTTGGACTACATAATACTGTATACATTTTTTTATATTTAATTAAATCATAGCTGTGTACATGTATACACTTTTATTGAAATGTTCAAAATTACAATGATATCAGCACGCTGTCTTGATTGTAAATATTTACACTAACTTCACAGATTGGACAGTCATTACCATTCTTATAAAATCCTATCATCTTTACACAGGTACTTCATTCTTTTTTTCTGGCACAAAATGGGATGCAATCGACAAGAATCTGTCTTCAATTAATCTCATAGAAATTTTTAATATTTCTCAAACTTGTTTGCATATTAGAATCACAGGGGGATCTTTTAAATACTCCAAAGCCTATGCCTTACCCCCAGAACAATGAAATCCCCCTCTGAGGTGGGTGGGGGAGGGGAAACAAGTGGCTGGACTTGTGAAGCTTCCCACATTGTTACTATGTGCAGACTATTTGAGGAACATGGATTTAATTAACTTTGAGACTGGAAACAGAATACAGTCTCTGCTGCCTTTTCTACATAGAACTCTAGATTTTGTGGGGCAGGCCACTAAATGGAACATAAAATTCTACTTGGGTATTGATGCCTCACTATTTTCATAACAAGAGAAAAAGGAATGCCTTAGCAAATGTTTCTGAATGCTTAATACGACATGATGTAAAACTTTACTGATGAGTGACAAATAAAACTCTAAAGATTTATCCTCTGCTCAGGAAAATGGGCAAAGGCATCAATAAACTGTGGCAAATGCTAGGAGGGAAATGCTAATTAAGCATCCAGGGAAAAGTGAGAAGGAATATCTTTTGCCAAAACCTTTGAGGTTTGTAGGTAATTTGATAATAAGGTCCCCACATGTGTTACTTTCCTATTTATTTAAATAGAAATACGATTGCTTTTGCAGTTTGACTGATATATGTGAAATTAAATTGTTTAATTTCCAGTTCTCCCTCAAGGCTAGATATTCAGGGATAATTGACTTATACACTAAACATCCAAGTGTGTTTCCCCTGCTCCAGTGTTTCCTTTGAAGTAGAGAGGAGGCTTATCCTCAGGGAAGGCCCCTGTCTACAGCAATTGCCAGACAGGTGTCAAAGCTTCTTATGGTGGAGAAGAGGAACTCAGCATTGCATATTCTATCTAACTGGATTCACTGCTTTTCTTTTTTTGTAATATATTATGGACCAGACTTTGTTATATCAAACATGAGTAAATAATATGTAATCCTACAGTCACTGGCTTCAAACAAAGTCGGCGGTTACTGGAGATATCTCAAATTACACAAAAAGGGTATTAACTGGGGATATAATGCAAGTATTTGAACAAGTTCATTCCAAGGTTAATTAGTAGTTGTGCCAGGGTTAAAAGCAAGGTGTCTTCACTTCCAGTGTGTGTTCTTTTCTCTATGTCTCCATGCATAGAATCGTTATTGTAACCTTTCCTGCCATATTTTATAATAGTGAAATGAAAATAAGTTATGCTGATGACCAGAGTTTAAGTGATACCAAGCAAAGTGTTAAGAACAAAATGAAACAAAAACAAATAAACAAAACAAAGAATGAAGGAGAATGGGATCAGGCAGAAAACTTTCTAGTATTTATCTTTGTTCCTTAGCGCCTCTCTCGTCCTGATGAGACCCAGTAGGGTGGGCAGTATTGCTGTGGGCCTTATTTGCCCAGGCGCTGGTAAGTCTGAGTCTTAGTGCCTTAGGAAACCATGATTCTTTCAGTATTTTAAAATTCATTTTATTTACACCCTGGTTGGCATTATGGGGAGCCCTATGAGACCTCCTCTTGCCAAAAGCTTGTGATGCAATGTGAGTTCACCTTTATCAATTTTTCAGGGAGCTTAGTTCAATTCATATAAAGGCAAGGGTTCTATCATATTACCTTTTTTTATTGAAGGTTCCCACCACCTTTGTGCAGCTGGAGTTGTCTCCCCCACAGACTCCACACTTGTCGTACTGTAGCTTGGAGCCGATGATGCCATCACAGCCGGTCCTCACACACTTCCCCCGGACGCAGACGGAGTTACTGTATGGTCTACATTCAGTTCCGTCCGTCACCTGAGTCATTACAAATACAGTAGCAGTGGGAAGTATTTACTTCCTTTGGTAGACTAGCAACTTCTAATTTGTCGGTTTTGAGTTTGATTGGAATAGACTGAAAAAATACTCTACCCCCCAAAAACATAGTTTCCAGAAATGTCTAGCTGAAAAGCCTTTGACATGTTGTCAGAAAACAGATCTAAGATTGGTCTAAGGTCCACACTTTCTCTCTTGAACTTAATTCCAAATGTGTTAGCAGACCAGAGGTCCCATCTCCATTTGCATATGCACAGCACATTTCCACAGTGCAATCTGGGCTTTTTACTCTGATAGAAGCGTCTTTTCATTCAGTGTGTGGGATCTACCATCACTCGTCTGGAAAGGTAAATACTAGCAGCCTCCAGAATGCAAAGATCCTTCTTTGTTGCATAAGTGTTAGAATAACACATTTAAAACCATTCATGGTTGGGAAGCATTCACTTCTGGGTGATGAACTGTCAGACACCAGAATAAAGACAATCAGATCAGGGCAGAAAATGAAGTCTGAGGAAGCCAGAGGAAAGTGCTCTCTGGAAGAGACTGAATATCTTTTGAATAAAGGAATTAGTAAATAGTTAAAAAGCTACTCATAAAATATATATATATATATATATAGACTGTGGCTTATGTATGTGAATATATGTTAAATATAACATATATACATGTATTCATATACAGGTCAACCTACATATTTTGTATTTGTGTATATACAAAACGCTTTCCTTTCACATACGTGTGTGTGAGTGGATGTATGTGTGTGTGTAAAATGAATTAGGATATATTTCAACAGGTTAAAAGCTCTCCAGATGGTGGTATTTTTCAGGTGATGTTTATGTTTTTACGTCTCTGTAATATTTCTAAATGACTATTTTTAACAAAAAAAGATATTTTAAAAATCACTTTTTTTTGGACATAAAGTTGGACATTTGCTTACATTTTAGTAACATGTTGTAAATATCTGAAGGCCAAGTTTTAGCGGTGGTTTTAGATGCAGTACTCGTTTGCAAATTAGATAAACAATATCTGTAAATTGTTGCTTAACAATAATTGTAAGAAAAATCCTGCTGTATATTTAGAAAATATTCACCTGTAAAAAATAGGAAATATCTCACGTACTCAAGTATTATAAAAGAAATAACTACAGGAACATTGATTCATATTAAGGGTGAAAGAGTTAGAAGCCTGGGTCAGAGAGGATGACCTTGACACTTACCTTCATTACTTAGAAAAGGAATTCTTAAGCGGTGATAGGAATATAAAAAATTCCCTTCCCTTAAAAGTTAAGGTCACACTTCTCCTTCCTTGGTAGTGAGTTATACTTCCCAAAACATAGCTTTTGAAACATTTACTTAATCTCATTTATAAAATGATTTTTATTCATTGTATGAAGTTTGAAAATATAAAAATTATATAGATAAAATTAAAACCCTCCATAATCTAACCATCCCCCAAATAATGACTGTTTATATTTGGCATTCTCAAGCTTGAGTCTACCAAATAATTTCCATCACGGATGCCTACTGTTACTGGACAGTCACATGTAGTTACCTTTGGAGAAAATACCACATAGTAGCCAGTGCCCTTGGCTCTGCAGGTCAGTTTGCACACATCCCCAGGGAGGACGCCTGCGAATTTGGGAACCCATTCCACAAAGGTTTTGACTCCTTTTGCATCAGACTGGTAGCCATTTTTGGCCTCACACTGTTCATGACGAAATGATTTACCTAGGAAACAAACATGTTGCATTTTTACATTATCTGTTCTGAAACTCAGATATATTCATGAGTGCTTAATAATTTTAAAGAGAAGGTTTTTTTTTTTTTTTGCACTGCCCCTTTATCCACTAGGGTTGATGGATTTTATGTATATATAGTATTATCTGAATACTTTATTCTTTACAGTAATATTTTAAAATCAGGTATATATTTGTGGAACTATGCAATATAAGACATTTATATCTTATCTCTTTCTCCAACCTCCCCTACTTATTACTTCTAAAATACAAACTCCGCGTGGTGCATGGTGGCTGCTGACACTTGGGAGCAGCGTACCGTTGGGTGGGCAGGGTGCGATGCTGCAGGAGCGGTAGATGGCCCTCTTCCCTGTGCAGTAGCGCCCGTTGTTTCTGGGTGCGGGGTTATTGCAGTGGCGATAGGCGAACTGTACACCTCCCCCACAGGAGCGAGAACACTGACCCCAGGATCCCCAAGACCCCCAGTTGCCATGGCTTGATGTCTGAAATAGAAAACAGAGGATATTTTGACTCTGGAGAAAAACATTCAAAATGTACATTTAAAAATCACATTTAATGACACAGTGGAAATTTCATCATAGAAATAGTTAAATTTTCACTGAATTTAATCTGGGCATACTCTGCATTTACAGCACATTTCCCCCTTGAAGTCATTCACCTTTTCAGGCCTTCCCCTCCCCCCCACTCCTCCTGCCCCAGCTCCAAGCACCAGAGGTTCTGAAAACCTCACCCTGAGTATGAGCACCCCACAGGCGATCACCTCCCGGCCTCTCTGAGCCATTTTAAACAATGTCTTCTGACATCATATCACTCTGTTCATAATCACAGAACCGTGTGAGCCTGAATCTGAGCTCGCAGAGCCTGATATCGTGCTGATGGTTTTGCATGTTGCTTGGCCTTATTTGATTGCGTCTGCCTCTCTTTTTCCCTCCTTAGCACCAAAGGTCCACGGTGCTTTTGATGCTCTTCCGAGTCCCATCTGTGATGGACTCTGTGCTGCGTACATAGGAGTATTTGACCTGGGTGTGGCTATCTTCCTAATCAGATGTCACAGATGCTGAGGTGCGGTGACACCACACACACACAGACACACACACACACAGACAGAAGGAAGAGCCTTTTAATGATGTCTTAAGTCTGCTCCTCTAGAAACAGTCCAGGAGCAACTCCAAAAGGAAGAAATTATAAACTGCTTTGCTAAAGAAATGTGTGCAAACTGCCTCTGCCTGCCTGTGTGCGGCTATTGGATGATGTAAAGTTGGGGCCACCTGGAAGACACAGGCCATGTTCCTCTAGCGGTTCTCAACCTGTGGGTCATGACCCCTTTGTAACAGTGAACATACATGGGGGCATTAGGAAGGCTGAGAACCACCGAGGGACTCGGTCAATCTTGTGGGTGGGAGTGAGCACTTACTCTGCCCAGGCCTCGAGAATTCAGAAAGGAGCAGACCTGAGGCTGGACTGTGTACACGTGTGGTGGCAGACAGGTGTCCCTGGAGCAGCCATAGGTCACTTTAGCTCCTAAATTTAGATTGACTAACTGTGGTGGGGGGAATGATCATTTTGGAGCTCACCAAGAGTTAAGAAGCCCATACGCCTCAGCTCTGCTGTCATTTCCCCACTGCCTTTCAATAAATACATGCTGATAACTTCAGAAAGAGACGTTTGCGAGTGCGGTTCCAAAAAGCAACTTCCAGTGTTCTACTTGGGGTCCACACCAGACGGAATTTGGGTGATACGAGTGTTTGTTAAAGGTTATAACATGCCAAGAACTTCCTGTCGTCTGTTTTTTCTCTAGAATTTGATTACTGAGAATGGCTACTATGGGTAACAGATGAAGCTGTAACTAGATCTCAAAAGGAAAAATATTTTAACTAGAAAATAAAACCTTCTGATGACAGTGCCCACACCTGTCCCAGGAATGCACATCACAGCCTTGGCCCTCGTGGCACCAGCTGACCAGAAGATCACTTACTGAATAATACTTTTTCTTGGTTTTGTCCACACACTTGCCCTGCAGGCAAATCCTCCCCTTTCCACAGGGCGTTCCCTCTACGGCGGGCAGCTTCTTGGTCAGACAGACCATCTGGCCCTGGCGCACCACCGCACACCACAGGCGGGCGCAGACGTCCATGCCCGGACACACTGAGTACTCAGGCCCGAACGTCAGGTTGCACTGCTGCGTGGCGTCGTAGGTCTGTCCCGGGAGTTCCTCCGGGCTCTGGATCTGCTTTCGGGGTAAGTCTAGCAAACAGTTACCTGAAAGAAAAAGCAGGATAGACCACAGCTCTAGATCGCAGGTGTCACGTCGCTAAAACACAGCTGTAAAAATGAAACGCCTCATTGGCCTTGAAGCATCCGTCACCACGAATCCATCCCAGCGTTGGCGCCCAGAGAAGGGACTTCGTGGAGGGTGAGGCTTGGCGCCTCCGTGGTCCCCAACACGGAGCTGGATTTTCAGGGGGTGACGAGCTCTGCAGGATATGTAATGACCAGGTGGGGCTGGCAGTGGTTATGATGAAAGAGAATTATTTTATGATGATTAGTTGTGAAAGTAACCATTGTGCTAAAACAGTAAAAGAAATAGAGAAGGACTTATAGATCAGGTGGTGAACTTTAAGGATAACAGCAATGATGGCCATGAAGCATGTACAGCTGGAGAAATACAGTGTGTCCTATATGGGAGAATATAGCCCATTCTCCTTCCGTCTTCCCCACTGTCTGCTACAAGTCTCCTTTCCACCAATTCCATACATAATAACCAAGGTGGCACCTCATTCATTCTTGCACTAACTCAGCAAGCATTCGCTCAGCACCTACGATGTTCTAGAAACTATACCAGGTAATAAGAATAAGAAAATGATCCTCAAGTCCTCCCAATAAAGCAAAAGAGACTAAATAACCTATTTCTTCCAGACTGATAAAAATTTTAATGAAGAAATTTCAAGATCCGCAGCACAAAGGAGTAACCGGAGAAAAAAAAAAAAAAACCAACCTATAATTGATCATTTATGTCCAGGCCTGTCTTTATACTCTTGTCCTCTTTTTTCTTCTCTCTGCCTGTTATTTAATGGAACTGGTATTTGCTGGGTATTTGGACTGTCTGCCAAAACCAAGCTGGTTTCTCCCTGCATTGTATGTGGAGGTGTACAGTGAGATGGGACACCACAGGAGGATGCGAATCCCGAAGGTGACACTTGCCTGCTTTTCTGCAAAAGCCTGCCCAGTGACTGAGTTCGCACCACTATTTTTTTTCTTGGCAAGTCTGCATACTTCCACATTGCCCATTCATTTAAGTAATTTTTTTTTTTTGCATGCTTGACCTTAGGATTTCTACAGTGATTACCATACACATCTCAATAAAAGTTATAACAAATATTTGTTACATACTCTATTCTCAGTTTTTTACATGGATTAGCTTATTTAATCCTAAAAGGAACCACATGGGGCAGATTCTATTTATTTATTCTAAGGTAAGGAAACTGAGGAGCATAAATGTAGATTACTTACCCAGGATCACATGGCTATTAGAATTTTCTGCTCTGAAGCTTCCCTCCTCCTATACCATAAGACCTCTGTTTAGCATATGAATAGTCGCCTTCTGCTACTGCTGAAGGGCAGACAGGTGCAAGGACCCCTAAATGGTTGGATATTGAGCTGAATGGTAGAAACACCCAGTCTAAAGCTTAATCCTGGTGAAATACTAAACAGCTGAGTGCTATGGGTCAAGTTAGTTAACCTCTCCCAAATTTATTTTCAAGACCAATGAAATGTTTCTCTTATCACTGTGATACTGTAACCATTAAATTAGCCAGCAGAGATACAAAGGGTAATCAGAAAAATATAAAACCACGATAGCTGTTTCTACTCCCTACATATTTAGCCACCCCGTGGATGTATTAGAGTCAATCTTTTTATTCAGCAAAAGAAAATCACGTTCAAACCCTTTTGTTCCACTGAGAAACAGAATATTCAGCACATTTGAAGTATACTGTAAATGTTTTTACAACTACATTCAAATTTCTTCAAAGTGAATACCTCAGAAATGGTCAGTCTGTGATGGAGGCATTATATGAAAATGAATAAAGAGCTAAGTTCCTATTTCACTTTTGAGCCAGCATGTTTGAAGAGGTAAAGTTTCTTAAGGCAAGCCAGAAAAAGCATTAAAAGTTAAGTATCTAGCCAAAGTGAACTCTGGAGAAAAACATCTAGTTAAAAGAAAAACATGCAGTCAATAGGAAAAAATTGATAGTAAATCCTCACTAAGCTTCATTTACAAAACAGAGTGGGATCAGGTACTTCAGAGCTCCTTGAGAAGGTTACCTTCCTTGCTACATAAAAGTAATGCTGTTGTGTCAACCAGGGCGTACTTGACAGACTGCTGAGGTTAGAAGACTCAACAAATCTCTGAATCAGCATGAATGCTTTCCAATTCTTCAAAAGTGTTGTTTTAATAAACTTTTTTTATTTTACTAAATAACACAGACGATAAGACGGGGTGACTAAATATTAGCTAGGAAGACTTTCCCATGCCCGAGTACAGCCCCTAGCATGGGTCTAATTCATTTATCTCACGCCAGAATAACTTACCACCTGGCTGTGGATACACAGTAACTGACACCTGTTCTACCCACCAGGATGATGAGTGAAAAGAAATATTTAAAACAAACAACTTGAAATCAGCTTACAACAAGGAGATTCCAAGATGTGGCATATCTTTATGAGGATTAATCCAGAATTATAATTTTGGAAATAACACGTGTGTTTTGTTATTAAGAAGGAGATATTTTAGCTCTATAGTTTTTCTTTAGAGATCGTATGTGTGGACATGACCTTTTGTGGCTTCAAATAAAAAGATTTATTTCAGAATTGACATTAATTTATTATCTCCAACTTCTTACTACCAGGATTTGTTGGCTGTGTCAGTTTCTGTTTACCCTGAAGAAGTATACAGTCTATTGATTTCAGTTTTATTTTGAATGATGTCCTTTTACAACAAAAAACTATAGACATCACTACCAATGGGCAGACTGGTGCCAAGGAACAACAACAAAAGTCAATCTAGAGTCGGATTCTTAATCTCATAGTATAAAATATTTAAAATATAAATAATAATGAATTGGATATACATTGTCATTTTTTAAAAATGTATACAGTTTCTCTGAAGGGTAAAAGGAAAATTGATCAATCTTTTGGTGTCATTCCTATTGACCTCTAACGGCATGCAACCCGCTGCTGGCGTTTTCCTGATCTGCTTTATTTTTATTCTCAACCACTTCTTTATATCTACCTCACGTATTTTTAATTCATCCTAGACTAAAATTTTATCTGGCTCCACTGCCAACATTCTGTGTTTGTTCCACTCCACAAATTGGCAAGTTGCCTCTTGCTCTCTCCCTCTCTCTCCTTCGTCCTTTCCTTGGATTTTAACATTTTGTGTGTATAGGTAGTTAATACGAGAAAGCCAACAGAAATGTGAACATATTGCATATGTGTTTCACCATCCATGTCACGTCAGATGTTTACAGTAAGGCAAAAACTTAGAGTGGTTTGAGAAGGACGAATAAAAGCATGCGGTCGTCTCTCCAGGGCCGCAGAAGTCCACTGGCAAGCAGCGGAGGGGCTGTTTCACCTCCAGGAAATGGAATACAAATGCTATAGCTTTCCACATGGGACCTTTAGTGCTATTTGTCTCTGATATTAACAATCAATAGAATTACCATAGTAAAATTGCTCTTTATTGTTCTTATTTTAGTTCCTATTTCTAGCATAATAATCACTCCATTCTCCCTTACTTTTCAGTGCTTCAGCATAAAATTAAGCATTGGCTCAAATACCCATGGCCTAGGAGAAACCAATTAGAGATCCTAAGGAAACTTGCGCGCAGAAGCCCTGCCTGCTCTCTTCCCCTTTGCTTGTCTTCTTCGTCTCTGCGCCGGCACCTGTTTCTAAGTCTTCCCTTGATTGTATAACTGCTGCCTTGCCTGCTCTTTGATGACTCACTTTGGGCCCAGCCACAGAGGAGCAAATAGGAGTAGTGACAAGATGATTGACCTTGACTAAAAGCAGCATCTCCGGAGCCTGTTTGTGAAGCCGTTGGAGGTACAGGTGCACTGGGTAGCACATGTACTTTCCAGGGAATTATATTAAAAATTCTCCATCATAAAGAATGAAGAAAACTTTTTAAAAATATACATCATTATGGCCTTAAAATATATGTCTTATTCTCACCTTCTTTTAAAGAATATATTTATTGTGAAAGTCAGCATACAACCATACTAGGCTTTGGACATTATTAATACCACCTTAAAAACTGACATTAAGGGCAGCACCTGTGGCTCAGTCAGTAAGGTGCTGGCCCCATATACTGAGGGTGGTGGGTTCAAACCCAGCCCTGGCCGAACTGCAACAAAAAAATTGCCGGGCGTTGTGGCAGGTGCCTGTAGTCCCGGCTACATGGGAGGCTGAGGCAAGAGGATCGCCTAAGCCCGGGAGTTGGAGGTTGCTGTGAGCTGGAATCCCACGGCACTCTGCTGAGGGCGATAAAGTGAGACTCTGTCTCTACAAAAAAAACAAAAAACAAAAAACCTGACTTAAGTTCCTATTGCTAGTTTTACCATCTACACTTAACAAAGGATTCAGTGAGCTGGTTTTTCAATATCATTTTATGTCCAGCGTTCAGTAAGTGGCTATAAACTTAGTTTTTTAAATATGCTAGCTACATGGTAATTTTTCAAAGCCACCCACAAGTTTCCTTTAGCCGGCTGTGTTGTGAGTGGTCTTGGGGACTCTGTATAACTTCTCATCTGGCACTATGGACTTAAGATGCAGAGGACACAGCCTTTGGCTTCAAGGTTATTAAGCATTTGAGAGAGGAAATTCAATAACCTGCTTTCACTGCACAATTTTTCCGCCAGTGCTTACCTTTATTTTCGAGGACCACACCCCTAGCCAGCTTGCCTAGAGCTAACTTGTATAAACACTGCAGAATTTCTACACGTTATCTTGGCCAGGGTCAGTGGAGAGCTCCCATGACACATGGCTTCTCCTTTTTGAATCACAGATCTGCAGACACAGTTACTTGAGAGTGAGCACTGCAACTTTTTGACCATAACCTAATTGCTGCATATTTCTTGTTGGAACTAAATCAGGAAACACTCAGTACTAATGAATTTAAATTTGGCAGTGGTCAAGTGCTACAAATGTCCAGCTACTTATGGCTAATAATTTTTAAAATAAATCAAGTACTTTGAATTTAATTTTACTCTGCGACCTCATTGCTCTGGTATTGCTGGAGGTGAGGGGGGAGGGATAAGATATTACACATAAATGGATTTTCCATTTATAATGTACTCTTTTAGGTACCACTGAAAAGTCGTACAAATTTCGTGAGAGTACCTACTAAAACACTATTGCCTTTGCTACTTATGTATTAGTCACAATGTAACTTTGCTAAAATACCACAAATCTTTTTTTTTTCCTGTGTATCAATTATCGTATCATGATAAAATGCAGAGGTGCCTTCAGGTATCTTACTGGTGTGATAGTTTTTTGACCTTTCAGGAAATGTTACCAGACGATTGTGTCTTTCATGTTTTAGGCCTAAATCTTCCAGCTTTCTGAATTTAGCCTGATCGTCAAATGATATCACTTCTTTTCTCAGATCACCTTCTAAAGTCTCCCAACCCCCAATGACATGCCATTTTATTGCTTAAACTTTTCGGTGGCCTAGAAAGTTAAAACAAAAATGTAGACGGCCTGGAAAGTATGGACTTTGGGTGGAAGCCTGAGTTGCTTACCACTATGAAAAAAATTTTAAAGTTTTTTTTTTTTTTTTTTTTTTGTTGTGAAAAATTGTAACTTTATCGCCCTGGGTAGAGTGCCGTGGCGTCACACTGCTCACAGCAACCTCCAGCTCCTGGGCTTAAGCGATTCTCTTGCCTCAGCCTCCCGAGTAGCTGGGACTACAGGCACCCGCCACAGTGCCCGGCTATTTTTTTGTTTTGCAGTTTGGCCGAGGCCGGGCTTGAACCCGCCACCTTTGGTATATGGGGCCGGCGCCCTACTCGCTGAGCCACAGGAGCCGCCCCCAAATTTAAAAGTTTTATAGTATAGTTTCATGATATCAGCTTAATCACCTAACAAAGTTGAACTTGTTTTTCTGAGGTCTATAGCTAAAATGTTAGAACCTAAATCATCTCAAAATTCGCTTTGCTACTTTCCATGGGCCACACTTTCACTTCAACTGATTTAAGTCAGTTTTGGAATAATATAAGACATAATCAAGCTTTGCCATTGTGTCACACGCTACTGATAAAACAGAATTTGGTGGTGGTGGGGTTGAAATAAAAGATTGCCTAACCAATCTAATATATACAAAAGTGAGTCTACATTTAATGACACAAATTAATAAATATATCAACTGTAAGTATTTTCTGTCAAAGGAATTTTGGTGACTGAATTTATTTATTTAATATATCTCTAAGAAATTCAGATAATTTTTCTATCAGTGAAAATAAAGAAGATTCATTTTTACTAAATTATGTTTGTAGTTATTCTCCATCATGAGTTCTTTAGAATAGAAACTGATAGACTAGAACTATGGAAATTTGTTATAAATTTATTTTAAACTCAGAGCATGGAGTTCCTTAATGTTAACAAATGAAGACAATGCTGAAAGAATAAAGGAAGAGTACAAATGCCATAAACATGAAATAAATGAATCATTCCAAAATTATGGCAATAAGAAACAAAGTTCTCCATATCATTGTAATTAGCTGACCTAATACTTATACAGGAAAAAAAAATTAGTCCCATTTTAGGCATAAGTATTTGCTGCCTTAGCAACTAAATCCATTCCTTTAGTGATTCAAGATTTAGCTCAACTTCTTGGAATGTGTAACGTGTGATTTTGGAATAAAATATTAATATTATTTTATTTTCAGAAAACCTAAAAAAAGGAAATAGCAAAAGCAGTATTAAGAGTGGGGACTTAAAGAGTCTACCCAAGAGGAACTTTATTGGGTACTAATCCTATCACCGTGGATAGAAAGATAATAAGGAAATACTATTTGAGAACTTTATCCACATTTAATCCACATTTTAAAAAAGTCTGCTAAACATAAAATTACAGTTAGTTGAAAAATTATCATTAGTTGAAAAGTAAAGCTTAATAGATTAATTAAGCTTAATTAAATGTATTAAAGCTTAATGCATTACTATTTTTTCTAAGTCTTCAAGATATTGGGATAGCTTTTCAACTAACAGAGAACATTTATTCATTTTGTATTCTAAATCAAGGTGCACCCGGATTGATTTTAGAATGGAGATTTAAATACCTAAGAGTAAGCAGCTAAACCCTTGCCGGTTTATTATTAAAGTGGTAAAATATGACTTAGCGAACCAATTTCAGCTGCCTGGTATCAGAAAACTGTGCAGCTGAATTTCTTTCTGTGTGAAATGAATTGAATTTTTCAATTGTTTTGACCCTCTGTAGACAAACTTCAAGATGGTCCACAAACTAAGAGATGATGAAAATACTGGCATAAACTTTGTGGAACTGAAAAAAGACAGTTATCGGAGGGCGGAGCAAGATGGCGGACGAGTAACAGCTTCCTTGCGGCTGGGCACAGTGAGACTGGGGAGAGAGGACTTCAGGCATCTCTGCCAGGCGGGATCTGCCCAGAAACTTCCCTTTGGGGACACAGGGAGACAG
>CAUYON010045850.1:0-17688 GCA_963573935.1 Arctocebus calabarensis
TTTGGCGGGCCCAGGCTGAATTTGTCTCAGGTGTACGTGGCTGGCACCTTAGCCACTTGAGCCACAGCGCCGAGCCCAAAAAGAATTTTTTCTTCTTGGCTACTTCTTATTTTTTTTTTCCCAAAGTCTCAAAAAATAGACAACTTTTTTCTTCTGTGGCTACTGCTTTGAGCCACAGGCACTGCCCCCATTTGTTTATTTTTTTTTTGTTTTTGCAATTGCCATGGTGGTCTTCTTCATAAAGTCTTTCCCCAGGCCAATATCTTCCAGTGTTTTTCCTGTTCTTTCTTTGAGGATTTTTATCATTTCATGCCTTAAATTTAAGTCCTTTATCCATCTTGAATTAATTTTTGTGAGTGGAGAAAGGTGCGGGTCCAGTTTCAGTCTTTTACATGTGGATATCCAGTTCTCCCAGCACCGTTTATTGAATAGGGAGTCTTTTCCCCAGTGGATGTCCTTGTTTGGTTTATCGAAGATTAGGTGGTTATAAGTTGTTGGTTTCATTTCCTGGTTTTCTATTCGATTCCAAATGTCTATGTCTCTATTTTTGTGTCAGTACCATGCTATATTGACCACTATGGCCTTGTAGTACAGCCTAAAATCTGGTATGGTGATACCCCTGGGTTTGTTTTTATTACTAAGAACTACCTTAGCTATATGGTTTTTTTCTCCTGGTTCCATACAAAACGCAGAATCATTTTTTCCAAGTCTTGAAAACAGGATGTTGGTATTTTATAAGGATGGCATTGAATCGGTAGATTGCTCTGGGAAGTATAGATATTTTTATTTTATTTTATTTTTATTTTTATTTTTACATATACATGTGTTAATTAGGTTTCCACTTTTTGCCTTCACAGAATTTATCTTTTTTTTTTTTTTTTTCCTTAATTTTTGGCTGGGGCTGGGTTTGAACGTGCCATCTCCGGCATATGGGGCCAGCGCCCTACTCCTTTGAGCCACAGGCGCCGCCAAGAAGCTTGCTATGCCTTCACAGAATTTAAAAGGGTTAAAATTTAATAACAATAACAATGTTTAAGATAAGGACTAGAAACAAAAACCACGGAAAGAATGAACGAAGATAAATACATTCAGAAAACAGACGATTACTGCATCGAAATATTAAGCAATATTAGTAATAATAATGCCAAGAAAGTAACGTTCACATTGTCAAATAAGACATTATAGAGTGCTTTGACTCTGAGGCTCAGTATGAAGTCATCCGTTAACTTATTTTTTTTTCCAAAGTTTCAAAAAATAGACAACTAATATTATATAAATAAAATTAAAGGAGAGTTTCAAAAAATAGATCATGCGGGCGGCGCCTGTGGCTCATCGAGTAGGGCACTGGCCCCATATACTGAAGGTGGCGGGTTCAAACCTGGCCTCGGCCGAACTGCAAAAACAGAAAAACAGCCGGGCCTTGTGGCCGGTGCCTGTAGTCCCAGCTACTCGGGAGGCTGAGGCAAGAGAATCACCTAAGCCCAGGAGTTGGAGGTTGCTGTGAGCTGTGTGATGCCATGGCACTGTACAGAGGGCGACAAAGTGAGACTCTGTCTCTACCAAAAAAAAAAAAAAAAACAGATCATGCCAAATCTTATGGACAATAGAAAAAGAAGAAATGTTTCAAAGTTGTTCTACTTGCTCTGGATACACCTGATATTGAAATTGGAAAAAATTGTTATAAACGGAAATTACAAACATATTTCATTTATAAGTGAGGATGCAATATCCTAAACAACATATTAACAAGTTGAATTAAAAATTAATGTTTAAGTAATGTACTTTTGTCAAAACTGAATCCAGTTTATGTGAGAATTAGTAACTATTTTCTTTTTTTCTTTTTTTTTCTTTCCCTCACCCCCTCCCTCCTTCTCTTTCTGTCTGCTCTCTCCTTCCCCCATGCCCCACTGTGTCATTAATTGTCACTAATTGTCCTCAAATCAAAGTAGAATACATAGAATTCATGCTTCTCCATTCCTGTGATGTTTCACTAAGAATAATGTGTTCCACCTCCATCCAAATTAGTACAAACGCTGCAAAGTCTCCATTGTTTTTGATGGCTGAGTAATATTCCATGGTATACATATACCATAGTTTACCAATCCATTCTTGGTTTGAAGGACATTTAGACTGTTTCCACATTTTAGCAATTGTAAATTGGGCTGCGATAAACAGCCTAGTACAAGTGTCTTTATAATAAAAGTTTTTTTTTTTTTTCTGGATAGATGCCCAGTAATGGGATTGCAGGATCAAATGGGAGGTCTAGGTTGAGTTCTTTGAGTTCTCTCCATACGTCCTTCCAAAAAGGTTGTATTAGTTTGCAGTCCCTCCAGCAGTGTAGAAGTGTTCCTTTTTCCCCACATCCGCTCTAGCATCTGCAATTTTGAGATTTTGTGATATACGCCATTTTCGCTGGAGTTAGATGGTATCTCGGGGTGGTTTTAATTTGCATTTCTCTAATACTTAGGGATGATGAGCATTTTTTCAAGTGTTTCCTGGCCATTCATCTGTCTTCTGTCGTCTTTAGAGAAGATTCTATTTGTCTTTCTTCCCCATTGATGTATGGGATTGTTGGTTTTTTTCTTGTGGATTAAAGTTCTGTATAGATCCTGGTAATTAAACTTTTGTCAGATTCAAAATGTGCAAATATCCTTTCCCATTGGGTAGATTGTCTATTTGCTTTGGTTATTGTCTCCTTGGCTGTACAGAAGCTTTTCCGTTTAATTAAGTCCCATTTGTTTATTGTTGCAGTTGTTGCTATTGCCATGGCAGTCTTCCTCATAAAGTCTTTCCCTAGGCCAATATCTTCCAGTTTGAATTTAAGTCCTTTATCCATCTTGAATCAATTTTTGTGAGTGGAGAAAGGTGCACATTCAGTTTCAGTCTTTTACATATGGATATCCAATTCTCCCAGCAACATTTATTGAATAGAGAGTCTTTCCCCCATTATTGAATTGGGAGTCTTTCCCCCAGTGAACGCTCTTGTTTGGTTTATCGAAGATTAGATAGCTATAAGTTGTTGGTTTCATTTCCAGGTTTTCCATACGATTCCAAGTATGTATGTCTCTATTTTTGTGCCAGTATCATGCTGTCTTGACCACTATGGCCTTGTAGTACAGCCTAAAATCTGGTGTGGTGATATCCCCCCCGGCTTTGTTTTTACTACTAAGAACTGCCTTAGCCATACGGTTTTTTTTCTGGTTCCATACAAAGTGCAGAATCATTTTTTCCAGGTCTTGAAAGTAGGATGTTGCTAGTTTTTTTTGTTATTTTTTTTATGAGACAGAGTCTCACTTTTTTTTTTTTTGAGACAGAGCCTCAGGCTGTCACCCTGGGTAGAGTGCTATGGCATCACAGCTCATAGCAACCTCCAATTCCTGGGCTCAAGCGATTCTCCTGCCTGTGCCTCCCAAGTAGCTGGGACTACAGGCACCCGATACAACACCTGGCCATGTTTTGGTTGCAGCCATTGTTGTTTGGCGGGCCCGGGCTGGATTCGAACCCTCCAGCTCAGGTGTATGTGGCTGGCGTTGAGCCACAGGCGCCGAGCCAGGATGTTGGCATTTTAATAGGGATGGCGTTGAAGTATAGACATTTTAACAATGTTGATTCTTCCCAGCCATGAGCATGGTATGTTCCTCCATTTGTTAAAGTCTTCTGCTATTTCCTTTCTTCGGGTGTCATAATTTTCTTTAAAGAGGTCTTTCACTTCTTTTGTTAGGTATACTCCTAAGTGTTCCATTTTCTTTGGGGCTATAGTGAAGGGAGTTGTGTCCTTAATTAACCTCTCATCTTAGCTGTTGTTGTCATATATATAAGCAACTAACTTGTGGACATTGATTTTATATCCTGAGACATTACTGTATTTTTTTTTTCCGTTTGTAGTGTTTGGCTGGGGCCAGGTTTGAACCCACCACCTCTGGTATATGGGGCCGGTGCCCTACTCCTTGAGCCACAGGCACCGCCCACATTACTGTATTTTTTGATGACTTCCAAGAGTCTTGTAGTTGAGTCTTTGGGTTGCTCTAAGTATAAGATCATGTCATCAGCAAAAAGGGAGAGTTTGACCTCCTCTGCACCCATCTGGATGCCCTTTGTTTTCTTGTGTTGTCTAATTGTATTGGTTAGAACTTCCACCACTATGTTGAATAACAATGGTGACAGATGACAACCTTGTCTAGTTCCAGTTCTAAAAGGAAAAGCTTTTAGTTTTACTCCATTCAGTAAAATATTAGTTTTGGGTTTATCATAGATAGCTTGATCAGTTTAAGAAATCTGCCCCCCTGGGCGGCGCCTGTGGCTCAGCGAGTATGGTGCTGGCCCCGTATACCAAAGGTGGCAGGTTCAAACCTGGCTCAGCTGAACTGCAAAACAGAAAAATAGCCGGACCTTGTGGCGGGCGCCTGTAGTCCCAGCTACTTGAGAGGCTGAGGCGAGAGAATCGCCTAAGCCTAGGACCTGGAGGTTGCTGTGAGCTGTGTGATGCCACGGCGCTCTACCGAGGGCGATAAAGTGAGACTCTGTCTGTACAAAAAAAAAAAAAAGAAAGAAAAAAAATATGCCCCTTATACTTATACTCTTCAGTGTTCTAATTAGAAAAGGATGCTGAGGCTCGGCGCCTGTGGCTCAACGGGCTAAGGCACCAGCCACGTACAACTGAGCTGGCGGGTTCAAATCCAGCCTGGGCCTGCCAAACAACAATGACGGCTGCAACCAAAAAATGGCCGGGCATTGTGGCGGGCGCCTGTAGTGGGAGGGGGAGCAAGAGACTCGCTTGAGCCCAGGAATTGGAGGTTGCTGTGAGCTGTGATGCGACAGCACTCTATCCAGGCTGACAGCTTGAGGCTCTGTCTCAAAAAAAAAAAAAAAAGAAAAGGATGCTGAATTTTTTTTTTTTTTTTGTAGAGACAGAGTCTCACTATGAGCTGTGTGATGCCACGGCACTCTACCGAGGGCGATAAAGTGAGACTCTGTCTCTACAAAAAAAAAAAAGAAAGAAAAAAATATGCCCCCTATACTTATACTCTTCAGTGTTCTAATTAGAAAAGGATGCTGAATTTTTTTTGTAGAGACAGAGTCTCACTTTATCGCCCTCGGTAGAGTGCTGTGGTGTCATACAGCTCACAGCAACCTCCAGCTCCTGGGCTTAGGCGATTCTCTTGCCTCAGCCTCCCGAGTAGCTGGGACTACAGGTGCCCGCCACAAGGCCCGGCTGTTTTTTTTGTTGTTGCACTTTGGCTGGTGGCAGGTTCCAACCCGGTTTATGGGGCCCTACCCACTGAGCCACAGGCGCCGCCCAAGGGGAGAGTAATTTTTAATAAAATATGTATTTAAGAAGGAATTGTTGGGCACAACTAGAGACCCAAAAGGGCAAATGCTTGCCTTTAAATCATAAATATGACAGCCACAAGTGCAGCCCCTGGGCATGACTGTGAGTAATGGATTTTCTGAAACAGCGAAAACTTCCTGGTAAAATTTGAACAGCACAAAGGACAGTTTTCCCTGGGTCTATACTGGATTCGCATTTCTGGAAAAATCTAGTGCTCACTAAATTCAAAACAAAAATATTTGTGTTTCTGTGTGTGACTGTGGGCCCAGAGCACTGGGGTCTGTTCTAGAGTGTGTGAGGTGGGACGTTTACAGTCAGGCATCATGTGGGGGCAGGCTTTGTGGTTTAGCACCCCTGTCCTGCTCAGTAAGGGCCAGTTGTGACAGTTGATGGCATACCCCACGTCACCTCCCCACCCCAATTTTCAAAACATCTTTAGTGTGGCCTCATTCCCCACCACTCTGCTGGGAACTACCCTCATCTAACAAGGCAGTGACAGTCATGTGATGACAGGGGATTGGAGGAGCTCTAGGATCCCCCCAGTTCCCTCTCCAGCCTCCTGGCACAGTCTCTTGTGTTCTATGCTACTGGGAGCACAAGCTGTCATGACCCCCACAGCGGCAGCATGAGAGGCAGTCTCAGGGCACTGAGGCCAACCCCCTGGCCAGCCTGTGTATCATACTCCTGTGACAAGGAGCTCACTGCTTACAGCCCAGCTAGGCTATTGTCACATAGGCCCTGGTTCATCACTTCACCAGCACCCAGAATTCCCCCCACTCCTCTCACACTCTAGATTAGGATTGCCCAACTCGTGTGTCCTTTGGATAAGCAGAAAAATGAGATACCCTTTCTGGAGTTTGGACTTATGGAAATTATAATTGTTTTGTCTATTTGCCAAAATAAAAATTGCAGCACTGAACATGTTTCTGGCATTTTTTTTTTTTTTAAGAGACAGAATTTTAACTTTGTCGCCCTGGGTAGAGTGCTGTGGCGTCACAGCAAACAGCAACCTTCAACTCCCGGGCTTAGGCAATTCTCTTGCCTCAGCCTCCCAAGTAGCTGGGACTATAGGCGCCTATCATAACGCCCAGCTATTTTGTTGTTGCTGTTGTTGCAGTTTGGCCGGGGCTGGTTTTGAACCCGCAACCCTCCATATATGGGGCCAGAGCCCTACTCACAGAGCCACAGGCGCCGCCCATATTTCTTACATTTTGGTCTGTCCTGTCTTAGGTCAAGTTCCCTAGAAGTAGAGTCCAGGATGGTTGAATTATTGAGAAAGGGTTTCAGGAGAGAATAGAGTGAGGAAGCTCTTCCTGTTTCAGGCAGGGCAGGGGAAGAGGCTGAGTGAGGATGTGGCTTGAGGGGAAGATGATTCTCAGCATGAACCCCAGGGAGCTGGGGAGTGTGAGCTGTCCCTAGGACAGTCCCTTCCAGAGGTTGGGCTGTTCTGTGCCCATTTCACCCATTGGGCTGTCCCTTGGGAGGAGGGTATGTCATTGCTCAGACATCTGTGGACAAGATGCTTTCTGTCGGTTAAGGCAGTTGGCTAGATAAGTGTGCAGATGTGAGCTCTTAGCTGCCAATACCTGTGAAAGCTGGCCAGACATGGGGTAAGACTCCTGGAGCCTTTGGTGAATCCTCCATGGGGAAGAGGGCACATGCCACCCCCAGGAGAGACCCCTTCTTCTCAGCATAATCCAGGGTGTTCCAAATTCTTCTATGGGGTTCTTCCAACCACTGCCTCTCTACCCACAGAGGGGCAGGAGAGTGGGAAGGGGATGGGAGAGCAGAGCTGCTGGCTTGGGCTTTTTCCAAGGAAGACCCTGAGCCCCAGATGAATGCTCCTCTTACCTGCCCCACTGCAGACTGCCTCTTCAAGGTGTGCCCCATGAACCGCTACTCAGCCCAGAAGCAGTACTGGAAGGCCAAGCAGACAAAGCAGGACAAAGAGAAGATTGCGGATGTGGTGCTGCTGCAGAAGCTGCAGGTGTGTGTGTGTGTGTGTGTGTGGGCGTGCGCAGGAGTGCATCTGTCTATACACACCAGAGACCTGGGTGTGTGCTCAGGGGTGCATCTGTCTATACACACCAGAGACCTGGGTGTGTGCAGGGGTGCATCTGTCTATATGCACCAGAGACCTGGGTGTGTGCTCAGGGGTGCATCTGTCTATACGCACCAGAGACCTGGGTGTGTGCGCAGGAGTGCATCTGTCTATACACACCAGAGACCTGGGTGTGCTCAGGGGTGCATCTGTCTATACACACCAGAGACCTGGGTGTGCTCAGGGGTGCATCTGTCTATACACACCAGAGACCTGGGTGTGTGCTCAGCGGTGCATCTGTCTATACACACCAGAGACCTGGGGTGCGTGTGCAGGGGTGCATCTGTCTATACACACCAGAGACCTGGGTGTGTGCAGGGGTGCATCTGTCTATACACACCAGAGACCTGGGTGTGTGCAGGGGTGCACCTGTCTATATGCACCACAGATCTGGATGTGCACGCAGGGCCACTGCTTGTCAGAGCCAGTAGGGGCCCTATGGCTAAGCTGAATAATTTTTAATAACTCAATATGCAAGAAACTGGTGTGAGTTGCTGTGAATGAGGGCAGATGAGGGAGTAGGGTGTCCTCCCAGTGACACACTAGTCTGTATCCACTAGGGTAACTTCTTTGTGCCAATTAGAAGAAGGTACCCCTTCCTCCAGGCTGGCACAGCTCTGTGCCAGGGCACGTGGCTCAGTAAATGAAGTTTTGATACCATAATGCAATGAACAACCTGTACAGCTGTACACGGAGTTCCCATTGGCTCTAGGGAACTCAATTTGAGAACCCTGGATCTACTCTTAACCTCTCCTCTGTTTTACGGAGTTGGAACCTGGGGCCCTTAGATGTCTTCTCTGTGAGTTTGCAGTAGAGCTAGATGGCCCCCAAATCTCTGATTCACCCTGAGTTGCTCGGACACATGGATCGTGTCATGTTGCTAGGGCCTGGCAGTTGTTCATGGGCTCCTTGTGGGCAGCGGTTCAGTTCATATCCTGGGCAGTCTCCTCTGGACAAAGCTCAGGGTCCTAACTCCAGTCCCGATAGAAATGAGAGTGGGAGGCTTTGGTCGTGCTCTGTGGAAGGTCACACTGTCCATGGCAAGCCTCTCCAGCTGCCACCCTCACCCTGATCTTGATAACAGGACTAAGCGGGAGAGAAGGGCAAAGAACCTCCACTGTCAGAGACTACCAGTCTGATGGGGAAATAGGGCCTTTGGTCTCCAGGAGCCCCTAATCTGATGGAGGAGATACAGCCTCTGCCCTCAGGAAGTCCCTAGCCTGATAGAGGAGACAAAGCACCCATCTCCCCAGGAAGCTTCCAGTCTAACAGGAGACAGAAGTGCCTAAAAAATGTTTCTAATGGGATGCGAACTACATTCTGGACGCCACCATTGGTGGATCCATCAGAGTTGGATATGGCTAGACATGAAAGGCTTCCTGGAGGCAGTGGGCTAGGAGTGCATACGGGTTGGGAACAGAGCTTCACAGAGGAGTTGGAGTGAAGAAGGGAGCCAGGCAGTGTCACTAAGTAACCCCCTGCCAGGGCTTAGGCTGGAGCAGAGGACCAGTGTCGGGCATTAGAAGTCTGGTGAGATGGGGTGGGCGGTGAGGCATAGCTTTAGGTTGCTGGGGTGTCAGGCAGAGGGGCTTAGCTCCTGCTGACATGCCCCTCCAGGGAAGGTGGGGCACAGGGTAGGGGTTCAGCTCCCTGGGTCCTGCATGCTGTTCCTCTGCACTATGAGCCTCAGGCCCTCATTGATAGTGGGAGGGTGTGGCTAGATGGTCGAGGGTCACTCTGGGGGCAGCGGTAGGAGCTGGGGTGGAGTCCCAAGGGGTCCCAGAGTCCAGGGTGAGTGTGTGTGTGTTTTTGTGCTCATGTGTGTGCCTGTGTGGAGATGGGGGGATGTCTCCCTCTGGGAGCAGCTCTGGAGTCCACTCTTCACTTCTGTGTGTGTCTGCCTAGCATGCAGCTCAGATGGAACAGAAGCAAAATGACACGGAGAACAAGAAGGTGCATGGGGATGTTGTCAAGTATGGCAGTGTGATCCAGGTGAGCTCTGCCTGCATCTTTCTTGTCAGTTTCCCTCTTGCTAAGAGGCTGGGCTGATGCTGGGGGAAGGGTACCAGTAGACACTACCCTCTGCACAGGTGTTCGCAATGAATGAGGGCCCCCGTGGACTGTGTGTTTGGACCTGTGTGTGTCTGCTGCGTGGCCTGCATAGCTGTGCGGAGGTGTGTTTTTTAACACAGTGGTCACAAGCACAGAGTCTGGAGCCACACTGTGTGGGCTCAAATCCTGGCCCTGCCACTCCTCAGTGGTGTGACTTTGGGCAAGTTACTTAACTTCCTGATGTCTCAGCTTTTCCAGCTGCAAAATCAGGCCAGTAATAGTAGTTCCCTCATGGAATTATTGGATTATTGTAAGATTACATGAGCTGATACATGTAAAGTACCTAAAACAGTTTTTTTTGTGTGTGATTATCTGGTGATTACCTGGGACAGGGTGTGCCTATGTGACTGCTTGTTATTGTGTGTATGTCTGTGTGTTTGTGACACAGTTTGTGCATGAGGGATATGACCATGGGTCAGGTGAATCCCTCCTGCTGCATCCTTGATGGGCTGGCCCCTCCTGGTGACCTCACCCCTGCCCTATCTGCCCCCCAGCTCCTGCACATGAAGAGCAACAAGTACCTGACAGTGAATAAGCGGCTGCCAGCCCTGCTGGAGAAGAATGCCATGCGGGTCACATTGGATGCCACAGGCAATGAGGGCTCCTGGCTTTTCATCCAGCCCTTCTGGAAGCTGCGGAGCAATGGGGACAATGTAAGGACAAGGCTGGGCTGGAGGGGCCTGGTGGAACGGGCAGCCCACATCTCCAGACAGGCTCCCATAGTGTCTTTGATGTGGAGACCAGAAAAGGGTTGCCCATTTCTTAGAAGGGCGGACTGAGACCCAGACAGAGGCCTGGAGGCCTGGCAGTAGGAGAGGCCCTGCCCTTCCCACTCTCACTGCTCCACCTGTTTGCTGTAGGTGGTTGTGGGGGACAAGGTGATTCTGAATCCTGTCAATGCTGGGCAGCCTCTGCATGCCAGCAATTATGAGCTCAGCGACAACGCAGGCTGCAAGGAGGTGAGTAGGTGGGTGGGACTGGTCCTGCAGTGGAGGGATGTCCACATAGCCCTGATGGTATAGACACCCCCTCCCTGCCACAGCCCTAGCCCCACCTGGCCCTGGATGCGCTGGGCCTCCCTGCACCACACCTGTCTCCCGACACTACCCCCATCTTCCACCCCACAGGCTGGCAGCCCCAGGGAACCTGGGCTGGGGTCTGGGGGCCCTGGCTGGGAGAAGACCTCCTTTTGTGCTGTGATAGTGGCTGGGCTGGTTCCTCCCTTTCCTTCTCCAGGCCCTCAAACTACCCTCTCCTCAGCAGCTGGGGTCTGCCCAGCATCATGGGTCTCTCCACCTTTCCTCAGGTCAACTCTGTGAACTGCAATACCAGCTGGAAGATCAACCTGTTCATGCAGTTCCGGGACCACCTGGAGGAGGTGTTGAAAGGGGTAAGGACTGGAAGCCCCTCCCACCACCACCCTGCCTGGCTGGCTGCCCAGCCCCCACTCTGACGGGTCCCTCTTCTACTTCCTGCTATTTCTTAGCTACCAGGCCCCAAGTCCCTGCCTCTGCATTCTCTGAGGGCCATGCCCACGTGGCCCAGCTGGACTGCCTCTTTTCTTGTCTCTGGCTGCAACCCCCGTCCATCCTTTCTGGCTCTGTTTTCTGTCTTGCTAAGGAGGTGTCACTAGACTAGGGGTCCCCATCCCCCCACCTTGGGTAGGTTCACAGCCTTATAGCACCTAGTCCCCTCTACTACTCCTATTACCTAGACCTGAGCCAGGCCTCTTACCCTTTGCCCTGTGGCCTTTTTGGCAAGAAATTGAGGCTGCCTCATCTGCTAAGTCATCACCTAAACCCTGGTCCCAGACATGCTGGTGTGGGGACTAGTAAGGGAGGGGGCCTGGGAGATACTGCAGTAGAGATTGGGAGGGT
This sequence comes from Arctocebus calabarensis, assembly GCA_963573935.1. Classification (NCBI taxonomy): domain Eukaryota; kingdom Metazoa; phylum Chordata; class Mammalia; order Primates; family Lorisidae; genus Arctocebus; species Arctocebus calabarensis. Next base: position 11,420 of record CAUYON010045850.1, read on the forward strand.
TGGGATCTCAAGGCAGAGCGAGCTGCCTGGGGTCACGAAAGGGACCATTTGAGAAACCCTGAAAATGTGTGGGAGTAGATGGGAGAGTTCAGAGGTGTCTTGAGTGGGACTTTGAGGGATGGAACCAGTCTCCGGGGTATGAGTGGTCTTGTGGGAGGGCAGATGGGAGGTGCGGGTTTAGGGGAGGCTCCTCATCAAGGGGACCAGGCCAAGATACTGGTTAGAGAAGCAGGTGACAGGCCTGAGAGCAGCTGCCTTGAAAGGCCTCCCCCTGCCCTCTTCCCTAGTCAAGCTATTGTTAGACTCTTTTGCCTCTTCCCTGCCTCAGTCCCCACCCTCATCTCTCCCACCTCCTAGGCTGTTTCCACCCATGCTCTGCCTTCTCCCTCCCCTCCTTAAGCCTGTACATTGTTCACACATCAGTCAAGGCCCAACCTACGCACCACCCCTCCCAGGAGCCTTCCCTGATGACACGTTCCAGCCCCTGGATCTGTGCAGCACTGAGAAAAATGAAGCATCACTTGGTGCTACCTAGAGTGGTTTCTGGTGCTTCTGTCAGGGCTCTGAGGTTAGATTATAAAGATTAGATTACAACTCAGAAGCAAGACTTTCTCATGTAAAGTCCACCCCTATTTTGCTCTCACCCTGCACTAACTGGGCACAGAAGTCACTAGATTCTTCCATAGTGAAGAATCCATGCGTTCTTGTATTTTCCTGCATTCACTCCACAGCTGTTCTCCGAGTCCTTGTGTCTAGTGCTGTGTTCAGTGAGGAAAGTGGAATAGTGATGATAGTAGGTGCAGCAGCTGTGCCCGGGGAGCTACGGGGCCAGGCTCAATGGGAGGAAATGTGCTGGAAAGATAGGGTGTGTGCCCTGGAACCAATTCACATCCCATGTACCACTAGATGTGTGACCCTTGGCAGGATGCTTATCTTCTCTGGGCCTACATTTCTCTGACCTTTAAATAGGGATAATGATGGATCTATCCAGAGGGTTAGTGTGAGGATCTTGTAAAGTGAGAAGATTCTTGTCAAGTTTGTGCACTGGCCGGCATGCAGTAATGTGCCATGTTACTTCATTATATCACAGTCCTCACAATTTCTGTGGGGAGGTTACAGAATTCCCCTTTTACAAAATGGGCAACTGAGGGGCAGAGGCATTAAGGAACTTGTTCAAGGTCACAAAGCTTTCAAGAGCAGAGCCAGGATCCCAAATTGCGTCCAAAGCCATAGAGATGCCCTCCAAAAGAAATGGGCATGAACTGATATTCGGGCAGAAAGAGTCCTGGGAGAGGTGATTCCCTCCTTCATGGAGAGGGTGACTGGAGATACAGATGGGGTGTCTAGAGGTACAGATAGGGAGGAAGGCTGTCAAAGGGTGGTTTGGACAAGGGAAGGCCTGGAGGGACACTGGATTCAGGCTCTGGGAGGAGGGTAGTGGGCAGAGTTCCTGGCTCTGGCTGCCCTGTGGTGTGGCTCCGCTTTGGAAGGAGCAAGAGGAGCCCTGCCAGCTGCTGCCTGCATCAGAGGTCCTGAAGCGAGGGGGCACTTTGTCTGTGCTGAGTCCATGCCCCACCACCTGCAGGGAGACGTGGTCCGGCTGTTCCACGCAGAGCAGGAGAAGTTCCTGACGTGTGACGAGTACAGGGGCAAGCTGCAGGTGTTCCTGCGCACCACGCTGCGCCAGTCTGCCACCTCGGCCACCAGCTCCAATGCCCTCTGGGAGGTGGAGGTCAGAGTCCTGCTTCCCACACCTGGACTTGGCCCTGGACTTCATCCCTCCCTCTTCCCCCTCACCCTAGAGGGAGAGATGTTAGTTTCCACCTGTCGTCTGAGCCCCTTGAGAGCCAAGAGGCCAGGGAGGGTCCAGGGACCCACCTACCCAGAGATCTCCAGGCCTCCTCAGGGTTGGGGGCCCCTCCCTGGCCATCTCTCCTTCCTGCCTCACTCCTGCACACCCCCAGGTGGTTCACCATGACCCCTGCCGTGGAGGAGCTGGCTACTGGAATGGCCTGTACCGCTTTAAGCACCTGGCCACAGGCAACTACCTGGCTGCAGAGGTGAGCGAGAAGCAGGGGTATTTTGGGAGTCAGGCTCTGTATGCCACGTGGGCATACAGGAGCACGTGTGCACACACCTGCATACTCAGACACGAGTGACCATGCCCTTGGCTTATCTGTACTCATGCGTTTACTTACCAAATATTATCAAATAAGCACATGATTGTAAATAAGCCTAATAAATATTAATGTGCACCTACTATGTGCCAGGCACTATTCTAGGCATAGAGGATAGAGCAATGAGCAAAATTCCTAGTTTGTCCGTAATGCACACACTTGTGTGTATGGGGACATTGGTGTGTGTAGGTGTGAGGTGTGTTTATTCATTTGTGAATCTATGGAGAAGGGCCACAGAGGGCTCCCCTTGGAGTGACATGAGCTTTAGAGCTGGGATGGGTACCCCAGGGAGGGTGGGGGCTGCCTTTCTGAACCCAGGGCCCTATGTGGATGACCTTGTTTTAGTGTGGGGTCATGTGGATATAGCTTGGTGTCCAGTAGCTCTCCCCATCTTGTATCTCTGTCCAGGAGAACCCCAGCTACAAAGGTGATGCCTCAGATTCCAAGGCAGTAGGAATGGTGAGAGCCAAAGAGTGACCAGGGGACCCTCTGGGGAGTGGAGGGGGCATGGGACACCCTGAAGCTGTGGGAGGTGGGGTAGAGGGACGAGATCCCCTCTGGTGGGATCCTAGGTGGCTTTAGGGTCTGAGAGGAGGGAGGGACACATGATTGATTGGGGTCCACCACAGGGTGCTCAGGGCCGCACAGCCCGCAGGAATGCTGGGGAGAAGATCAAGTACCGTCTGGTGGCTGTGCCCCATGGCAACGACATCGCTTCTCTCTTTGAGTTGGACCCTACCACATTGCAGAAAACTGATTCCTTTGTGCCCCGGTGAGAATGCACTTGTGTGTGCCTGGAGGCCAGCCAGGGGTGCCCAGGCTGATCCTTTCTGTCTCTGGGACTCTTCCAATCCCTCACTCCTTTGTCTTTTTGAGGTTCTTTGCAGTCTTTGCAGTTCTAGGGTCTTTGTGGGTCTTTCCCCTCTGAGGATCCAGCTCTGCAATCCATTGGCAACCTCCTACCATTGCATGTTTACCATGCACCTGGACTGGTTTCTGCCACACTGGGTGGGTGCTGCCTCGTGCTGGCTGTATCATGAAAACACCTTCGCTCTGATCACCTGCCCTAGTCAGTCTGGGTGCTCAAGTGTAGGCTGCATAACAGTTTGTCCATAGCACAGCAGCATGGGGAACCCAGACTGTGAGTGGGGAGGCCAGGTTCCCTGACTTTGTCTCACTGACCCTGAGGTTCTAGGACATAACATCCAAAAACTTCCAGAGTGTCAACATGGAAGACTTTAGCATTTACTAGCTGTATAACCTTAGGTGGCTTACTCAGTCACTCTGCCTCAGTCTTCTCATCTGTGAAGTGGGAATATCAAGTTTACCTATCAAAAGGGGCTGATAGGAGAATTAACTGAGTCACTCCCATGATTCTTTCCCAAAAACTCTTGGACCAGATACATGTTAATAATTCAGATTGATTTTCTTTTTTTTTTGGAGATTGATTTTCATCTCAGAAAAGTAACCTTATATTTCATCATCAAAGACATGACTATTTCAGTGAAATGCATGTGTTTCTCTGAAATGCTTGCATCTTGACATTAATAGGGATAAAAAGTCTCATTTATTGAAATGAATTTTGGTTCCAAATGACAAAGTTTGGTTTTGGAAATGGGGACAAGTCTGGAGGCCTCTGCAAGGGAAGCGGTTACAGCCGGGGTGCAGGGCTTGCTCTGCCATCCTTCCCTGGCTTCAGACTCCTTGCCTGGAGGGACACCAGCGACCCCTGTCCCATGACTGTTGAGGGTGGGGAGTGAGGTGGAGCATGTGATGGCGCTAAAGAGGGAGACTGGGTATGCAGCGGGTGATACGCCACATACCCTTCTGTGTCCCTGCCCTCCCACCTGCCTCAGGAACTCATATGTCCGACTGCGGCACCTCTGCACCAACACCTGGATCCAGAGCACCAACGTGCCCATTGACGTGGAGGAAGAGCGGCCTATCCGGCTTATGGTTCGGGCCGCCTGGGGCAGGGGGTAGGGTAGGGGCCAGAGCTTGTCCCCAGATGCCCTGCTGATCCCTGTCCCTGCAGCTGGGCACTTGCCCCACCAAGGAAGACAAGGAGGCCTTTGCTATTGTGTCAGTGCCTGTGTCTGAGATCCGAGACCTGGATTTTGCCAACGATGCCAGCTCTATGCTGGCCAGCGCTGTGGACAAACTCAGCGAGGGCTTTATCAGCCAGAATGATCGCAGGTGGGCTGTAGGGGCAGGGCTGCTGAGGTTTCTGTGTGATCTCGGGAGTCACAAAGCAGAAGCTGAGTAGATGGGGTGATGGGGGTGGTTGGAGATGGAGGGTGGGGGAGATGGGGGGGGGATTGGTCCTGTGGCCCTGGCTGAGCCTGGACCCCTGAAGTTAGGTGCCTTCCTCACTGCTCACATAGTCCCAGACTGATCCTGTGATGGAGCCATTGTTACCTTGCTTTACTGATGATGGGACTGAGGCTCAGAGAGGGTAAAGATACTTGCCAGGGTCACACAGCTAGTAAGTGGCAGAGTCAGGAGGCAGACCCCATCCACATTAAACACTCTGCCTCGTGCCCTGCAGTTCCTTTCCCAATTGGAGTATTCCAAGATTCTGTCTTGGGACACTTCAGCATCCAGGGTGTAGGGGCCTGTTGTTTTGAGAGCAGTTCAGTGTAAAGCTGGGGAGAGAAGCTGTAGGCTGATGATGGGGGTTTGTACTCTAGGGGCTAATAAGTGACCTCAGGAAAGCCATGCTTTGGGAAGGGCTGGTTACCCACAGGGCAACTTATACTCCTCATCTACCATGTCGCTTTGGCTAGGTTTGTCATTCAGCTGCTGGAGGACCTGGTGTTCTTTGTCAGTGATGTCCCCAACAATGGGCAGAATGTTCTGGACATCATGGTCACCAAGCCCAACCGGGAACGGCAGAAGCTGATGCGGGAGCAGAATATCCTTAAACAGGTGCTCTTGTGTGTATGAGTGGGGACGGCCTGCTTGGGTCTCTCTCTGCCAAATCTCATTACCCCTTTTTATTTCTATTTTTATGTATTTATTTGTTTGTTTGTTTATTTATTTTTTCAGTTTTTGGCTAGGGCCAGGTTTGAACCTGCCACCTTTGGTATATGGGCCCTGCACCCTACTCCTTGAGCCACAGGCACTGCCCTCATCACCCCTTTTTTTTTAAAAAAGTGAATTGTCTCTGGGCATGACCAAGTACTGGTTCGTGATCCCCATCATGGAGGAGGTGCCATTATTTATTACCCCTGTTTTATTGAGGACACTGAAGAACAGACACTGGGGTAACTAGCCCAGACCACACAGCTAGGAAGCAGCAGGTTAGGATTTGAACTCATGATGCCAGGCCCAGAAGTTGGCATTTTAAAACAAAAATTTTCCTAAGTTTTTATCATGACAATTTTCAAATGTTGAGAAAATATTTAAGGAATAGTATGGCTAACATGGTGCACCTGCCATCTGAATTCAGTTACCATTTTGCCAGTTTGGCTTTATGTAACTGTGCATTCGTCCCTCCATCCATGCAGTTCAAATCCAGTAGAGCCTCTGTAAGTTGACCACCCCAGGGACTGTCACAAACTGGTCAAGACACGGAGGTGGTTGACATAAGGAATTAGGCTTGTGTGCGATAGGTACATGTAATGCATGTCTGGTCTATGAAAATTAGATCAACTTGATGGGAGGCTGAGGCAAGAAAATCGCTTAAGCCTTAAGGAGTCGGAGGTTGCTGTGAGCTGTGATGCAACAGCACTCTACTGTGATAAAGTGAGACTCTGTCTTAAAAAAAAAAGGAAAGAAAATTAGGTCAACTTGAGATGGTCAGTGTAGGGAGGTGGTCAGCTATGGAGGTTCGACTGTAGGTTGTGCCTACCCTGAAATTTTCAGCATTATCTCCTAAGAATAAGGACATTATCTTGTATAACCACAGTACCATTAACATACCTGAGAAAATAAGTAGTAATACCCAGTCTGTATCAAGTTTTCCTAACTTTCCCCAAATGTATGCCTTTTTTTTTTTTTTGAGACAGAGCCTCAAGCTGTCACCCTGGGTAGAGTGCTGTGGCATCACAGCTCACAGCAACCTCCAACTCTTGGGCTCAAGCGAGTCTC
>CAUYON010045851.1:0-23662 GCA_963573935.1 Arctocebus calabarensis
ATTCTGTACATTGGTGCAATCATAGGGCACGATTCATATACATTCAGAAATGTTTTGATCGTACTGTTACAGTTAGCCTTCATGGCATTTTCTTGATCACTATATAAAGACATTGATACTCTACATTTAATAAGTTTTAAAGACGAGGTCTTGCTCTGTTGCCCAGACTAGTCTCGAATTCCTGGGCTCAAGTGATCTTCCCGCCTCAGTCTCCCACGTAGCTGGTATTACAGGCATGTGCCATCACGCACAGCTAAGGCCTTCTCTTTTGTAGATTTGCCCTCAGTATCTTTTTCTTTTAAAACCTTTTTTTTTTTTTTTTTAAAGCCATCCTATTTTTTTAAGGGACAAAGTTGTCCTCTAGAGTTTTCTATAGTCTCTAGTTGATGATGACACCTCTGTCGTATCATTTAACAGATTCTTTTGTTTTCTAACTTTCCCGTGAAAAGATAGCCAGCTCAAGAGATGCCAACGGCTTCCTGTTGAATTTTATGGTTAGGGCACTTCCTAGGTGGTGGTGTGGTCTCCCTGAAAGAGGACCCATAGGCCTGGTTGCCAAAGCCTGTTTTCTTAAGGCTCAGCACATCCTGACCTCCCTTGTCCCCCTTTTCCCATTCCCATATTCATTCATTTATCCTGCTATTCTCCAGTTCTCTTCTGGGTGGCCAGCCCGGGAAGCCTCCGCCTGTTTCCAGCGAGTTCTCTCCGGAGTTAGCGGTGGTGGTGGTCGTCGGCCAATGTGGCTCAGGTCAGATTATTTTGGGCATTACTGGGAAGTTCCCAACCAGAGCCTGTGGCAAGTCCCACCCAAACTGAGATTTGGAGGATATTTTTGTTGAAACGGCGGTCCTGGAGAGGAGCCAGACTCCACACTGCCTGGCTGGCAGAGGCATCCGTCAGAGTACAAAGAACCGGGATCCTTTCTAATCATTCAAACCAAATATTGGGATTTTCTGTAATGGACTCAGAAACAGCAGTATGTTTTTTTGTGATGCTTTTGCACATTTTCATTCCTACTTGTAACTGCTTAGTTGACTCAAAAGTACACATTTCAAACAGGGTCTAGAAGAGTTCAACGGCTCCTGGAACTAGGTTTTCTGTAATACTTTTTCTCCTTCAAAAAATGTTTTCTTGTTGGAGTTCCACATCTCCCTGACAAAGAGGATGCCTGGGTTATGATCCTGGAATGTAGAAGGCGGTCATGGCACGTAGCATGGGACATTCATGGCTGGGATTCCAGTTACCACTCAGCTCTTATAATATTGACCCAGGCTTTTAATTCTTCTGGAAATTAATTGAAATTGATAGAAGATTTATATTATAACAATTATGGGATTCTAAAGGTTTTTAGAACTTTATTTTTGATCATGACTGCTAATTCTCTTCTCAGTTCTCTGTCTCCAGCATAATTTAAAGAAATTAGTCTTCGTTTCACTTAGAAGGTAATACAGAAGAGTGGTGTTTTTTAAAAACCGGTTAAAATAACAATTTCATATCCGTTCTTTACTTTTTAAACATTGGAGGAGAACAAAATCTTTAACCAAGTTATTTATTTTCACTTTCTGCTAAATTACTTTCAGAACTTGAAACTCCTGATCCCAGATATAATATTCATGGTTTCGTATTCCAAATTGTGCTGTCTCAAATCGTTCTATGGAAATGGGTGGGCTATAAATTATAAATAAATTCCAAATTTTGAGAGATAAATTACCCTGAAGACCAATGTGTAAATTATAGATTAATCTTTCTTTTTTCTCTCTAGCTTAGTTTTAAGAATAATGTTTTAGCCAACACGTTTGCCTTCTTCCTTGCTTAACATGAGAAATCCATTTTTGGTTTGCCTAACAGAAAATCATGTTACTTTACTTTTCTACACAGTATGAAAAAGAAAGGAAAAGAAAAACAGAGGCAGATTTCAGCTATAATGAATGCTGTAAATCTAGATCTTAATTATGATTTGGGGGAAATTTTTGAAATGTCTACAAGCGAATCTTTTCCCATCCCATACATTTTCCATCTCGAAAAATCATACTGTGAAACATTAGTATGTCCAGAAACATCATGGAAGAATACTTTCCTCATAAGTAAATGTTTTGCCTTCTGAAACTTAACTCTTTAAGCATGCAATCTTTTTATATAATTCTTTTTTTTTTTTTCTTTTTTTAGGGACAGAGTCTCACTTTATCATCCTCGGTAGAGTGCTATGGCATCACAGCTTACAGCAACCTCCAACTCTTTGGCTTAAGTGATTCTCTTGCCTCAGGCTCCTGAGTAGCTGGGACTACAGGCAGCCACCAAAATGCCTGGCTATTTTTTTGTTGCAGTTTGGCTGAGGCCGGGTTTGAACCTGCCACCCTTGGTATGTGGGGCTGACCGGAGCCCTACCCACTGAGCCACATGGGCCATCCATTTTTTTTTTTTTGGTGGGGGGGGAGATATAGAGTCTTACTTTGTAGCCCTCAGTAGAGTGTTGTGGCATCACAGCTCACAGCAACCTCCGGTTCTTGGGTTTAGGTGATTCTCTTGCCTCAGCCTCCCGAGTAGCTGGGACTATAGTTGCCTGCCACAATGCCTGGCTATTTTTTGTTGCAGTTTGGCCAGGGCCAGGTTTGAACCCTCCACCCTTGGTATATGGGACTAGTGCCCTACCCACTAAGCCACAGGTGCTGCCCTTTATATAATTCTTTAAAAAATAATTCAAAAATATATTATATGCTGTCATGCCTTACTAAACAAAATACTAATTCAAAATAGTACCATGTGGTACAGGGGTCAGTCAACTGTTCTACAAAGGGACAGAGATTAAATATTTTAGATTTTTTTGGCCATTACGATTTCTATTATAATTGTAGCACAGGGTAGTGTGGAAGCAGCCATGGATGCTATGCAAATGAGTGCTCGTGGTTCTTTTCCAGTAAAACTTTATTTACAGAACAGACAATGGGCCAACTTTACCAAGCGGCATAGTATGCTAACCCCTGGGGTAGTGGAAAAAGCACAGGTTTGGGGGATTGACTGAAGTTAGATTTAAACTTCAGCTCAACCCCTAATAGCTGTATGGCCTTGAGCAAAATCTTTAAAACCTCTGAGCCTCACTTTCCAAATCGTGTAAAGTACTTTGTCATTTACTCTTGAAAAATGTAAGAGTGTTGATTATTAAGAATAGTCCTAATACATGAAATTATCAGATACATCTCTGTTTATGAAATGTATGACTATTGTTAATATGCATTTATTTCTTTTCTTGACCATAAAATGATCTGAGAGATTTTTTTATATACACGTATACAGTAGGATAATATAGAAATAAGAACCCGGGGAAATAGGGGCAACATATAAATGTGGCCTAGTAAGATATGATCAGAGAGAAAGTGTGAATCTCATGAGGGCTTTCATCATTACTAAAATTGGGACCAGAGAATGAATTTTGAGATACTTGGCAACCAAGAGAAGAGAGGAAATGAGCTTCAAATTGCCTGCAAGCTATAAGCATGACAAGAGCCAACCAACAATGATCATTATGACGTTGACTCTTCAGTAAGGATCACAAAGTCCTTCTCATTCAGTCGACTGCATATTTTTTTTCTTTCTGTCCCCTAAGGCAGAGTTTTGCTCTGTCATCATTGCAACCTCCAACTCCTGGGCTCAAGTGATCCTCCAGCCTCAGCCTCCCAAGTAGCTGGGACTATAGGCACCCACCACAATGCCTGGCTAGTTCTTCCATTTTTAGTAGAGATGGCATCTCACTCTTGCTCAGGCAAGTCAAACATCTGATCTCAAGCAATCCTCATGCCTTGGCGTCCCGGAGTGCCAGGATTGCAGGCATGAGCCTTGGCATTTTTGATGGTCTTTATTTACCCTGATGGAAAGCCAGGGATCTAAGGATGCTTCACAGTTTTCTTCCAGAGTAAATGCCTAAATTCTATTTTCTTTGACTTTCCCCTGTCTGTTCCTCTGGCCTTTAGGCATCTTTTTCAGATGATTCAAGTAACTTCAAGAGCATCCTGCTTTGGATAAGTGATGTACAGCAGGGCACACCATCCCACTAATCTTCATGTATTCTGGAGGAGTCCATGTGCCTTCTTCCTCTCCTCCTTTCATACAACTTTCCCCTCACCTGTTATTCATTCAGCACTCAAAATAGTGCCAGGACCTGGGCTGTACATGGGAGTTAAACTTTACCTCCTCTCTTCTCCTGGGCTTCACTTTTCTCTAATGAAAGTCACAATGCTTAAGATTTTTTTGATGATTGTATATGATGCCAGTCTTCAAAAACATATCTTTGATGGAAAAGCATAATTATTAAATTAATTAGGAGGTCACTTGGCCATTAAATTTGTCAAAAAAAAAAAACAGTTCAGTGAGACTTTGTGCCAATATTAAAAGTTATCCCTGCTAAGGTGCCGTTATGAAACCAACATAGATACAGTTCCATAGTCATACGAATGATAAAACACAACGATAATCCAGAAAGAAAGAGGGGAGAGAAGAGGGGAGAAAGAAGGGAGAATGGAAAGAGGGTATTTGGCGAGATCTCACCTAATGTACACAATGCAAGGGCACATTTCAAAACAACTAAGAGTATCTTATAAATGTCTTACCACAAAAATAAATGAAGTGATGGTTATGTTAGTTTGATTTAAACATTCCACGTTGCATATCATATCATCACATTGTACCCCCTACAGGTATGGAGTAATGATTTAATAAAAATTAAGTTAAAGAAAAGGAAAAGTGTTTGAATTAACTGTGGTGATGTTCACAAAATAAATAATTTTGATTTCCCACCAGAATTTTAGGTTCAGCCCTCACTGTCATGTTTTGTGAAATCAAAGTGATGTGTCATTTGAAGATACAAAAAACCCTTCCCTTCCAGGGTGAGTGAAAACTAACAGCACTTTGGAGTGTTGTTGTAGTTTAGCCTGTGGTTGACTTTCCTCTCATTCCTCACTACCCTCCCAGTACGTGTGTAAGCTCTCTATCTTTATTTCCAGCAAACACTAGTAATACTAGTAATTTCAATGCTGGTGTTGAATAATGATTACTTACAGCACTGGACTGGGTCGCAGAGTTTTTCTGTAAGAATCAGATAGTAAACGTTTTTGTTTACCAAACCAGATGGTCTCTGTGACAAGCTCCCAACCACGGTTGAGTACATTGTTCAGTGTTAAGTGAGACCTTTATAGAGTCAAAGTAGTCATAGACAATACATATATGACTGGGTGGGGCTGTGTTGCAGTAAAACTTTATAAGTTAGTTGGATATGGGATCTGGTCCTGGGATTGTGGTTTACTATCCCCTGGAAGAGAGCCCATAGTTCCTTGAAATGTAATTCATTTTAATAGCATCCTATGTCATCATGCAAAATGCATTCCATTTTTATTGGAAAGTGGATGATAGTGGGTCTGGTCAAGATTAATAAACATAGATAGTGAATGTTGTGTGTATGGTTAATTGTAATTCTCTGCATAAAAATATCCTGTGATACTTAATGGCTAAGAGAAGAGATAAGAATTTGAGTGGAACAGTGTGTTGTGCTGAGTTTTGGAAGTATCACCATATGGAAAAAGGTCAATGACAAAGCTAAGTGCTGCATAAATGATGAAGACACTGAATCCATGATCAGAGCTGGCCACCAGATAATGGTGAAGAGAACCATGATTGCTAGTATTTATCAGCTGATTATCACGTGTCATGCATAACTAACCATTTATGTGCCATCCCTTTTTATCCTTACAAAGACTCAGAGGGTAGGTCAAAAATGGTAGAAGAATGGCTATGATCATTCAGCCTCGTACAAAGATTAAGCACATGTTACAGATCAAGAAATTGAGGCTCAAAGAGATGAAGGACCTCCACCAAGGTCATGCCAGCTGGTAGGTCGTAGGGGTAGAAACTTAGTTTGAAATCAAGCTTTACTAGTGAGTTCAGTTTCAAAAGTGGGTTGGAAGATCAAAAGGGTCTCATTTGGGATGAGGCATCATACAGAATGCAGTGACTCTGAAGGAGATTTGTCCCATTAATAGGGTTGATGACAACCGTTGCCTACTGAGACAGTTATTAAGGTCACTTCAAGGTTAGAAAACTCAAAGAAGTGTCTGTTCTATCACCGAGAGGAAATCGTTTTGCTGAAGTATGTGTGATGGAGGCTGAACAAACCCAGCGGGAGAGAGGCTCATCCTCTCAATGAGGGTGCTCAGACTGTTCTCCAACAAACATCTGGGAGGCGTCTCTTCCTGGAGTTAGTTTAAGCAGAAAGGACAGCTCTTCCCTCTCATTTGCGGTTGTCTTTAGGGTTTACTCCGAGTGTCAGTGTTCAGTTCCCCTTGGTTTCTACTGGTCTTCAAAATGACACTTATCGGGCAGGTAGAAGAAGATCAAAGGGTCCTTTTGCTGTTATCCCTTGTGAATTTCCAGAAGGATCTCTCTCAACTGCAAACACGGCTGTAACACTGTCCTATTGAGTGATGTCCTCCTGTCCAAATTGCAGTGGCTGGACTTGCACTCAGTTCTCGGAGATCTGTCCTTTCTCCGCTATTTCTTATGGTCATGTTCTCCCAACCCTTTGCTTCTACACTCTGCCCTCAGATGTTGGTTCCTGACTCTGGGCTCTTGCTGGTTACATCTCTCCTCCTCTCTGTCCCTCACCTGCCCCTCCCCCTGTGTGTCTTTATGTCCTAATCCCTACAGAGCCTTCCTGTCCCTTCCTTTTCTCTAGGCACCACAGTTGAGTCGATGGGTTACTTCATAGAGCATGGGCAGTCTACCCAATCGCCATAACTCAGAATACTTTGGGGACAATATTTTTCTGTGTTGATTTTTCTTTGTTACACTGAACCCCAGAAGGGTAGGAGACTCAGCTACTCCATCTTTGTCTTAGCTTTGAAGCCTTGTTACTTAGCGTACTACAACAGTGACCTTGGCAAATTCCTTCATCTTTCTGAGTGTCAGTTTCTTCATCAGCAAAGATGGGAGATGATCGCAATAACCATCCTGGTGTTGATGAGACGATTAAATAGCACAGTGTGTATAAAGCATAGAACCTGATACCTAATAAATTTTAACTTGTGCTGTCAATGTCATTATTACTGTTGTCATCTTTTGCAATTATTACATTGGCTGCCTTATGGTAAGCTCAAGGAAGAGGAAGGGATGGATGGATGGATAGAAAGATGAAAGAGACAAAGGAATAAAAGAAGCCAGAGAGGAAGTGGGAAGACCGAAACTGGAAACACAGTTTCATTTGCTGAACTGAATATAACTCTCAGGTGTCAATTTTCAGCCACTTAGCATTTTTTTAACTGGTACCTCCTTGGGTGGTATGGAGGCTGTGTGTGTGCAGATCCTTGGAAACAACTTTTAAAGTAATTGCACATTTAATCGTTATTTTAGATTAATAACATAAAAGTTTTCTTCTAGGAATCCAGGAAAATTTTGGTCTCTAATGTTAAAGAGTCAGGGCTTCCCTGATGTGGTCATGGGCTGTAATATCTGTCCACCTGGTACTGCTGGGGTGACCAGGGACTGATGACCATCTTGGAGCCTCCTCTGCTGAGACCATTTCTTGGCCCGGAGACCACCCACGTAGCTGTCCATGCAGCAAACCCACGGTGTGAGGGTTAACATTGGGTTGTTCTCCGAGCACTCGTGATTTATGTGAGACTTGGAAAAAGCACTTCAGTTTCTGTGGTTTAGAATTATGTTTCCCAACTTGGCTGGTGAACCCAGCTTGGTTTTTCTCCTCATACCATCCCAACCACCCTCATTGTCACATTGGAGTTCTCCGTTTCCATAATTGACATGTTGAGAAGTTGTGCTTACACCACCCTGAAATCCCATTTTAATAACACGGGAACCATCTTTCTCCCCCAATACATTGTGGAGAAGCTAATTCTTGTCAGCCTAAAAACTGGAATATACATTTGAATAAATCAGCGGGTGCTTCGCTGTGGCAGCCTGCTGAAAGTCCCCAAGGAAGATTATATTTTTAGTGGCATTACGTGACACTGCACTGTTTTTAATATTGCGAGTCCTTTCTTTTCTCTGTTTTTGAAGAATTTATTCAGTACCTTGTCACTCAGGAAAAAAACCATAAACAGACCCTCTCAATTAGCAGCAAAGTTCCTCAATTTGCCTTTTAAAGCTTAAACTGCAATGATAGTTCAGTCGCTGACTCATAATCAAAAAGATACTTGTGCTGACATTATACCGTAATTGATAACCAAAACAGAAGAGAGAAAAAGGTCCCTGCTTGTCTTAGAAGTCTGAGTAATAGGTAAGTTACAGATCCTATGGCTTTGAAAAATGGATCTTAGCGGGAGCATCTTTAGCCTAAAAGGATGGCAGTGACCAGATTTGCCACATGAAATCTATAAAGTCCAGACCTGTAAATCAGATTATTGCCCTTGTTCTCCAACGTGGCTGTGTGTGGCATCAGCTGGTGGTCATTAAGAAACTCTGGTGCCTAGGTTCGGCGCCTGTGGCTCAACAGGCTAAGGCACCAGCCACGTATACCTGAGCTGGTGGGTTCGAATCCAGCCCGGACCCACCCAACAACAATGACGGCTGCAACCAAAAAATGGCCGGGTGTTGTGGGCGCCTATAGTCCCAGCTACTTGGGAGGCAGAGGCAAGAGACTCACTTGAGCCCAGGAATTGGAGGTTGCTGTGAGCTGTGATGCCACAGCACTCCATTCAGGGTGACAGCTTGAGGCTCTGTCTCAAAAAAAAAAAAAAACCTCTGGTGCCTGGCTGCTGCCCCGGATGTTCTGATTTAATTGACTGGCAGCTGATGGAAGGATGGGTGCATATTTGGATAGAAGGAAGGGAGGAAGGAGAGAAGAGATTATTTATTCTGGAACGTGCACTTGACATTTACTTTTTTTTTTTTTTTTTTTGGAGTTTTTGGCCCGGGCTGGGTTTGAACCTCCCGCCCCCATGGCTGACGCCCCACTCCTCTGAACCACCGGTGCTACCCTCTCAACATTTACTTTTAAAGCAAACCGAAAACATCCCAGATTTTCATCTGCGAATATACCATCTCTACCACCTCTCACTTAACACCACTGTTCGTAGTTCAGAATGTCACCTTATTTTTTTCTTCTTTCTACAAAATGGTAGGCATTCTCTAGGACAGACATTGGATATGTGTATACATTAAATATATATTTCAAATATTCTTGAAAAGATTTTTTTTTTTTTTGCAGTTTTTTTGGCCGGGGCTGAGTTTGAACCCACCACCTCCAGTATATGGGGCTGGTGCCCTACTCCTTTGAGCCACAGGCACCGCCCATTGAAAAGACTTATTTCTAATACCACTTTCCCCTTAAGTTTTCCGTGATCGTTTAATGAAGATAGTTAAGTGACTCAAATAATATGTGTCCCATAAGGTTATTTTAAAGACTAAAAACCAAGGTTTTAAAATTTCCACCTAAACATTTTACAAAACGGCTACGATTCAGATGTTAAGAAGTAAATTCAACTTGACATGGTAAAATTCTAATGAAAGGCTGAAATGGTGTCACGAACTAAAACTGTGTAGCTTTGTGGAGCCCATCAATTGTCTAAAATGAACCAACAAAAAAAGCAACCTTATTTTTGTTTCACTCCCTGTGTCTTGGTCCCCTCCTTGGTGAGAGAGTGTGCATGGGGCCGGGGGGAGGGCCTGGAGAGCCCCCCGCCCCCCCCAAGACTGTAATCTCAAGAGGGGGAGGAACCCAGCTGGAGGCTACTTAACTCCTTCTGAGAGTGTCAGACTGTTTCTTAGAGCCCAGGGTTTTTTTTTTTTTTCTTTCTCAAAATAAAGATATAATTTACATCCTATAAAATTCACCATGCGAAAGTGTACAATTCAGTAATTTTTAGTGCATTCCCAGAGTTGTACACCCATCACCACTTGTGAAATCCTTGCCCTTTTCATCACTCCAAATAGAAATGCCGCAATAAGTGTCAGTCATTCCCTGGCCCCACTTCCTCCAGCCCTCGATGGCCACCAGTCTGCTTTCTGCCTCCACCTGGTTCCTTACTCTGGACATTTCATAGGGATGGAATCCTTCAGCAGGTGATCTTCTGTGACCGAGTTCTTCCACTCAACAATGTTTTTGAGGATCATCTGTGTTCTAACCAGTATCAGTAGTTCATTTTTGTTTATAGCCAAAGAACATTCCATTTGGTAGATATACCACACGTTGTGTTTATCCATGTGATGGATACTTGTGTGGTTTCCACTTTTCGGTTACTGTACGTACCACTGCTATGAATGGTATTTGCATGATTCTGTCCTGTTAGAAGACAATATGGTAGGCTAAAGGCATAGGGTCGTGAGTCCATTGATATAGCTCCATAGTCTTAAGCATGGCTCCCAAGCTCAATACCAACACAGCTCCTCAAGCCCTCTTGAAGAAGGGTCCACAGGACATGCCTATGGTTGGCCACTGAGGAAGCACTTAGGAGTCAATGATCACAGCCAACAGGAGACAAGATGCTGTGTGACCCTTTTTTTTTTTTTTTGGTTTAAGAAGTGACAGGCTCCATCTAACATGGGCTCAATTATTTTGTAAAGAGTTTGTCTCCTGACCCAGGAAACAGTTCTCACCAATCAGGGCTGGCTTCCTTTGCCACTGGCATCCTGTTGCTTTACTGCTGGTGATGGGGGGGGTCCATACCACCATCCCACGTGAATTCATCTTCAACTCCGATGCTGAGTGCTGCTCTCTGGCAAGGTTGTATTTCTTCATTAGCTATTCCCAGGGCCCAGGGAGTCCCAGAGGATGTCAGAGTACATTAATTTTTATCATAACATGGAATCTTGCAGGTCTGAATGGCAGCACACAGCTGTCAGGGGCTTTCTGAACTCTATTACAGCTCCATATATCTCTAGGCAAAACAGGAAAGAGTTGTCATTGGCAAGGGAAATGTACAAAATGCATGAGATGTTTTATGGTTTAAGCGACTTGACCATGAGCTTAGGTGCATGCCCCATGCCCCAAACAATTTTTTCCCCCTATTGTCTGTGTGCATTTACCTTTGCCACCCCGTGTTAAAACCCTCTTCCTGCATTAGAACCATGCAAAGTATGTTTCTAGAAAGGTCTCATTGCATAACGGTAATGAAATCATCGTGTGATGTTTATCACTATTCTATAAATACATATTGAAAAAAAGAACGCTCCCTTCCCATGTGTTTCCAGCAGAATTTATGCATCCGTGGTATCGCAGAAGTTCATAAATAACGGTTCATAATGCTTAATATTGCTTTATGATCAAACAATGTCATTTTAATTTGGGAGAATCCTAATAAGTCTCTGGAAAGGCTGGCGATTTGCTCATTCTCTTTTCTCCACTTATCAATTGAGTAAAACGCTTAGAGGGTTGCATGACTCTTAGAGAGGAAGCCCAGGAATTGCGTGTCTCCTCTGCCCAGGCTGTGGGCTAAGCAGTGCAGGAGGCGACCCCGAGTCTCGGAGGAAATCCTAGGCAAAGTTCTAGAAGAGTGAGTCTGTTCTTTATAGGTGTAGCCAATAATATAGTGCTAGCACCAGCCCTTCCCTCAAGTTTCCTGGAGACTTCTCTGCGTGGAGCCTTTGCCTAATTATCGCCACCACCGCAGGCCTGCCTAAGTGGGCGCAGTTCCAGGCTTCACCTACCGCTGTTTAAATTCAAGACGTATACAGGCAGATACTTTGTTATCTTAACATGTATTCACCTTTTCAAACCTATAGTCAGAAAGACAACCCCACTTAGCAGATGTTTTTACAAAGGATGAGGCTGAGAAATACAGATGAATTGGGTTCCTGTGCATTTTTTTAAATAAAATATTACAGATGATCCTTACATTAAACAATGGCACCTAAATTATATGGTGGATAATGTTGACAGAGACAGGGACTCCGAGTTAAAAAAAAAAAAAAAAAAGTGCCAACTGTATGCAGTTCTTTTATTTATTTGCTTATTTATTTTTTGAGACAGAGTCTCACTTTGGTGCCCTAGGTAGAGTGCGATGGAGTCACAGCTCACAGCAACGTCAAACTCTTGGGCTCATTTGATCCTCTTGCCTCAGCCTCCCAGTTATCCGGGACTATAGGTGCTTGACATAATGCTGGGCTTTTTTTAGAGACTGGGTCTAGCTCTTGTTCAGGTTGAGCTCTTGCTTAAACTCCTGAGCTCAGGTGATCCATCTCCTAGAGTCCTAGTGTTGCAGGAAGACAAGGCCCAGTGGAGAGAAAGAGCACCCAAACACCACGTTTACAAGAGGAAGGGCTTTATTCACCAGCTGGGAGCTTACGGAATAGAAGAATTCCAAATGGCCGTGCTCCCCATCTAGCTTGATCTTTCCCTTTTTATTGACAGTCAAGAAGTTCCACCCCACGCGTACCTTTCTCATTGGCCAATTTGAATCAAGCGGGAGATGCTAGTCCAGCCCCCACAGAACTATAGGATTTCACAGAACTTGGAAATTTCCAAGTTCCAGGAAGTTACAAATTCCTAAGGGCTGAGTCACCATGGAGATGATCCTGCAGGTGTATCCTTGTGCTCTCCTTGAGAAGACGGGTTCTCCCAGACCTCACCCTTCTCGGGTATCCTCTCTCACTAGGATTACAGGTTGAGCCATTGTGCCCCGACTGTATATAATTTCTTTTTTTTAATTGTTGAGGATTCATTGAAGGTACAATGAACCGGGTTACACTGATGGCATTTGTTAGGTAAAGTCCTTCTATAATTGTTTTAAACAAAAAGGAAACAGTGAACTTAGTAGGTGTGAGCAGAGGCACGTAGTTTTCACAAGTGGTACCTTGTTTATTTTTCAGGGATTCAGTCATTCAATAAACTTCTTTTGTATGTCAGGCCCAGTCCTAAGTGTGGGAGCACGGGGTGACTTCCGATGTGTTCCTGCCTTTGAGAGGTTTCCAATCCATTGGTCTCACGTACTCCATGTTGATCATGAGGAAACTGGGGGTCATAGAGAAATAACCAATTCCCTCTAATTAAAAATGCCTGCCCTGACACCCCCCCCACCCATCCACATCTTTTTTCTTTCTTCTGTTTGTATAAGTAATACTCACATTCTCTGAGTGGGCTGGTGAAGTTCATTAACATCTCTGCTGGCCTCTGAAGATTTCCTTTATATCACAATTGCATTTCTTTAGAATGAGATCATAACTCATTCGTCAGGTAAACACACAGGAATTTGCCAAGAGGGGCTTTGGTTCATTTACCTTTTCTCAGTCCATGGGGGCTGTGTGCAAGTAGGATTCCCAGGTTCTGAATGGGGTTAAAGCTGTTTATTCTTCCTCCCCCCACCTGCCGTTATCCTTAGTCTGCTTCCTGTTGATTTTTCACTTTATTAAATGTTCTCAGGAAGCCAGAACACAGGACAATCAAGTACTAAATGCAAAGAGGAGGTGAAAATGGGGATACCTGGCACCCTACAGGCACCCAGAGGGCAGACCCACCCCGCATCTCCGATGCCAGGCCAGTTGGGCAGAGTGCTGCTCTTTGTCCTCACTGCTGCCTTTGTCCTGGGCGACTGTCCTGGAGATGGTGTCGATGTTCTCCTGTTTTTCAATTTCCCCCATTTAGAATCAATGAGGTTGCGATTTTGCTGCCAGAACAGCTTATGATCGGATGGGAAAAATAGAACGTGATGGACATGGGGCAAAAATTTAAGGAAATAACAAAAACAAAAAGTGTTTCCATTTTCTGTTAAGTGTATGCACTGATGTTCTGGAATTTACTATAAGAAGTTGTAAATGGTGCATGAAATGAAAAATTCCTGGTGATCTCCAGGGGATACAGCTAGCGCCGTGCCCCACTCCAAGTCATTGTTACAGATTAGTTTCCCTATCGAGGAGGGAGAAGAAAAGAAAACACTTAATTAGGTGTGGCTGGGTTATCCTGATAGCAGAATTCACTCCCGGTTAATTATTATTTTAATATTTGATGGCGTTCATTGAAATCTCAACATAGGCAGGTCATTTAAAATTTAGAAGCACAGCTGATGGTCACGGACCACCCAAGCTCATATTGATTTGATATGTTGATGTTTCTCTTGTTCCATTTGCTTTCTTTCCTTGAATATTTATTCAGGGTGTTCTTCACCAGAGATACTGAATAAGGGAACAATACACAGGTATTTTTTTTTTTTGCAGTTTTTGGCCAGGGCTGGGATTGAACCCGCCACATCCGGCATATGGGGCCAGCGCCCTACTCCTTTGAGCAACAGGCGCCGCCCAATACACAGGTATTTTATAAGTATGGAAAGCAAGATATATCTCTGAATTATTGGTGGGTACCATAGCCCTAAAGTAGCGCAGGCATCTTAGAAAAAAGAAAACAACCGTTTTAGGCACCATCTCTTCCAGGACCAATGATAGGCATTTTACTTTTTATTTTTCTAATTCTCAGAAGTATCATACAAGGTGGGCATTATCATTCCCTTTTATGGAAGACACAGCGGTGACTCAGAGAGGTTTGTTAACTTTTCTGAGGTCTGCACAGCTAATGAGGGGCATTCTGAGAGTATGGAAGTGAGTTTCACCTGCCGCACACCTTGCTGACCTGCTAGAATTGCACCAAGCGAAGAAATTCTCTCATGAAAACACCATGAAGCAAAAGATACTCTTTAATAGGGATTGTGTTACTCATTCATCCTTTCAATAAAATGATTAACATATTTTTGAGGGTGCCTTGTGTAAAAGAAAATTGTTCGTCTGTGTCCGTCCTTACAGGTGCCCTTAGAACTGCTTATATTTTGGTGCAGTTGAACATTAGATTATGATAGTGCAAAAATCAGTGAATCCATGTACTATTTAATATTTAGTGCTACCAGTTTTTTTAAAAAAATCATCCTTCACCAGATTGTCTGTGAAATTGTTAGTTTGAGAGGCTAATTATGTATTTTTCCAAATTTTTTTTAGGTTTCCTATATCCTACATAAGATCGTCTTTTGTTTTACCAATGGTGTGCACATTGCATTTTGGACAGCCGTGACCTTGGTGGAACTCTGAAGTGTATAGATGATTAACTGGGTTTGAGGCAGCTGTAGAAGGGAGTGACTATATTTTGTGCTGCTGTTCATGAATTCACTAAGCCAGCCCCAGCTATGTGAGCAGCAGTCCTTCTTAGAATTCTATAGTATTTTTTTCTCCTCCCTTTTGTGGGAGAAAAGGCAGCCAGCTCAGGCTCTAAAGTAGTTTCTTATGGGGACTGTGGGTCGGTAGGTCTTGTCTATTGAATTTCAGAGTATTTCCAAATAGTATGAATTCTTGCAGCTTACTTGAGAAATACCCCAGATGGTGTGGCATTCTGCTGCAAGGAGGAATTGGAAAGTATTTCCCTTTACATAACATCCCGCTCAGCTCATTCTTCTGCTGCTTCTGAAATGGAATCCCTGAAAGCCACAATTATCTTAACATTCTGAAGGGTGTTTATTTAACCTGCAAAATGCTGCCTCATTTTTGGAAAGCATGTTAACAATTTCATTTACAAATCTGCACTGTAACTCAGCTCCATGGCGGTGACTACTGTGGCTGTTAGACTCTTTCAAAAGCCCCTTTCTCCTCTCAGGTTTGAAATTATGTGTCTGCTTTTGGGGGTTGCCTCGGTCCTCATGGGCTGGTCGCTGGTCTTGGCTTCACGGCATGTGTGTGCCCATCTCAGTACTCATAGACGAGTCACTGGTCTTGGCTTCAAAGCATATGTGTGCATGTCTCTCAACTAGAATCAAATCAACTTTTCTCCTCTTCCTTAAGTGATTTTTTTTTAAGTAGTACTATGTTGCAAAACTTGGCTGTGTAATGTCCTGTAGACCAAATGTCATAGGGACAATAGCATCGGTTCAGAGGTATCTATTCAAGAGTGTGCAGGAAGCTTACTTCTGACCACAGCCAGACTCTGGGAGAACCAAGACTTCCTTCTTACTGACATTGATCGTTGTCTACTGGCAGAGGTAACACTTGCACACACAGATGGTGGCCCGTGGCAGAGAGTGTTAAGTGATGCAGGAATGGGCACATCCCAGACAGAATGGAAGGCCAAGCCTCTTGGGAGACGCTACGTTCATTTACAGTAAAAACCCCGACGTGCTGGTGCTGGGTTGTCCCTAGTTACTGGTGAGCAAACAGGCTGGACTGGACACTCAGAATAGTCGGCAGGGCTGAAATGGCAGTGGATCGTGGGCTGTGGTGGATGGAGACTGTTATCTCAGCACTCTGGGAGGCCGAGGCAGGAGGATGGGTGGACTCAGGAGTTCAAGACCAACCTGAGCAACAGCCAGACCCTGTCTCTACTGAAAACAGAATAATTCTCCAGGCGTGGTGATTCAGGCTTGTAGTCCCAGGTACTTGGGAGGCTGACGTAGGAGGATTGCTTGAGCAATCCATGGTTGCAGACAGCTATGATGACAGCATTGGCACTCTAGCCTGGCCAGCAGTCAGCGTGGGGTCTCAGAAAAATAAATAAATAAAATGGCAGCAGAGGCTTGTTGAGTGTGCTGATGGGACCCTGGTTGCCCTCACGTTGCTGTTCCTGGTAGTTGGTGTCTTAATGGGGACTTGAAAGCCAGGAAATTGGGTGAGGGTCGGATCTCTCATCTCCGGCTATCTCGTGGTAATACAGATAATGTCTTTGCAGTGTTGGGTAAGGGACTTAGTCTCTGTGCCTCGGTTCCCTCCTTAGCAAATGCAGTAATAGTACTACCACCTCATGGAGCTGTAAGTGGATTCAGTGAATTCGCATGCAAACGTGCTTAAACCAGAGTCTCCTCCAGAATAAGTGCTATGTAACAATGGGCCACCATCATTAATATTATTATTACTTGGCTGAACATCAAGCTGAAAACAGTGCTTGTAATTTTTCTTTCCTCGTGACTTCTGAAAGGCGAGGGTGCACCGACTGGGCACGGATGGGTTTCTGGAGAAGCGGGTGTTCCCCGTGGCTGGGAATAACTGGCGGTCCTGTCACTGGGATGCGGGTGGCGCTGGGCAGTGTGTGAGCAGGGCCTGCAGGGCTGGAGACGTTGATCTGGATCCATGACAGACTATGGAAGGGACAGCAAAAGCATCCTAAAGCCGCTGCCACTTCAAAGTCACCCTCAGGACAGTGTTGTTGGGAGTCCTGGAGCTGGATGCCATTGCTGGAGACGGAGATGAGAGACTAACAGAAAAGGTAGAAATGGTGACGGAGGGCAGGAGGAGACAGGAGATGGGGCGGCTGTGGCGTTGGCAGGTCACGAAGCCCAGAGAGGGGAGCAGGACAGGAATCTGGGAAGGACAGAGCCCCTCGGCAGGGAGGCCTGTCTCAGCTGGAAAGCTGCTGGGTTTCTAGAGGGAGACGCCCTTGCTCTGCAGGCCGCTTCCAGACATTCTGGATGGCTCAGAGACGGAGCTCAGTCGGCCTGGTGAGCAGGGATGTGTCCAGGGCAGGCGAAGAATGGGGGACAAGAGCGCAGCTTGCAGGGGCTCCAGTGGGCGTCTGTCTTTCTCTCTCCAGCCTTCTTTCTCCCACTTATCTTATCTCTGCTTTCCTTCCTCCTATCCTGATTATTCCCTGTTTGATGGTCAGGAAGATCTGATTAGTTGATGGGCAGCATGAAGGATCCCATGGAGAGGGAATAAAGGAAGATGCCAGAAAGAGAGGGGACTGTAAGTGTTTGGGGCTCCCCAGGGGTTAAAAGAGGGAGGAAGCTGGGCGGAAACTTGGAGGTCAGCCCTCTACAGCAGAAGAGCCCAGCCTTTGGACTGGACCTCCTTCTGTTTTATTACCAGCGTCCAGTTCCCCTGTACTATGAAGTACCATTACAGCCTCTCTAGCCAGAAAGCCCTCAGGAGTCTTGGCTCATTGTCACTCCCATTAATGACCAGCCCCTGCCCTTAACTATTGAGGGGTTGTCCTCTGGCCCATGCAGGACGTGTTGGCTGTTGTGGAAGTGACTGGTGCTTTTTAAAGGCCGTCCCCACAGTCAGCAGGGGCGGAAGATGCTGAGGTGCACTCAGCAGAGAGGTGGCAACTTTATCTGTGAGCCACAGAGGACATGTGACTTCACCAGATTGGAGTCTGCAGTTCTGAACACGGAGAACGGACAACTTTTCTGTCCTTTATCACCCGGCGGAACAGAATCCACCCTAGAAGAATAAAGTCAGTCCTGTAAAGTGCTGACTAATAACATCAGCTTGGGACAGGGGAGGCTACTATTTTTGTTTCCATTCTGTCTTTATAGTTTGAACTTTTTCTTTTGATAAGTCTGTAAATATTCATCATCTCAAAGCCTTTAGAGTTTGAATGGCTTTTAGTCAAAACTGTGCAAAATGTGCCATTTGAATAATAAAAACCTCATTAAAGCCAGGCAAAAGGAATTCTTTTCCTTTTGTACCAGCCAATTAAGTGTCTTTACAATTAAAAAAAAAAAGTCAAGCACTTTATAGTTTCATATTCCATAAGCCTGTTTTTAATTAATAGAGGTGACAGGTTTTAGGTACAGGATACATATTTTGCCTCTGGTGTTGTGCAATTAACATTAATGAAGGATATTAAAATTGGGGGAGAGAGGAAAGGGTTTCCCAGGTCCTCTGTGGGTTCCTGCCTCCAGGCTAAAGTCTTTGGTAGCAAGTTGCTAGGATTGATGAGGTTGGCATTTTCTTGAGAAAATTTGCAGGCCACAATGCAGGTAGCTGGAGGAGGCACAGTTGTTATTGAGAGGTGTGGTGTCACAATGCCAAATGCCCAGACCTGTCTTAGAGACCAGTAAACACTGTGGAAATCAGCTTTGAAGAATTTAATTTTCTATTGTGAATAAAGTGTAGGGTGTAGTGACAAAGGAAGTAAGCTGTCAAGGTGATAAGATATCAAGACTCTGCTTGTCACAACCTTGGGAGGTGTTCAGTTTACAGGGGAGGAAGCAGAGGGTAAAAAACTGGTTAGGCGTCTGGCCGGTAAAATAACATGGCTGAGCTAGAATTTCTCTCAGAAATGGGGTCTGTCCATTTCAGGAAGCTTATCTAAGAGGGAAGTTGTTATTCAGTAGTAGCCTTGAGGCCAGATGACACTATGATTTGATTTTGTTTCATTCTTATTCATTATTTGCTTCTGATACTCGGTTTCTGACCTCAGGGTATTCTTCTGATCTTTCTTTTCCTGTCTGTAAAATGGCCTTGGTAATACCCTCGTCACCTAAGGTTCTTAAGCATACAGAGCTATAACAACTGCCTAAACCATAGTTAATACTCAATAAATGGGAAAAGTGCCAACAGCTCTGGAAAAGTGAACCAGATATTTGGGATGCAACTTGAAAGGAGCTGAAATGTAAGTCACATAGTCTCCACTGTTCCCACTTTTCCCTTACCCCCTAAGAAGGTTGTTGGCAAGGGTCCTGTCTTACTCCAGAATATGACCTATCCTTGCTACAAATCAATAGATTTGACACATAGTCTAATGAGTGTTCTAGGTAGACCAGCTGCCTCAAATCATTCTGCCAATTTCTTCAGAGAGTACCTGGGCCATCCAGGGGCCGTACACTTGAAACTGTTGGGCACCATTTGTAGAACATAGGCATTCTCAGCCAAACCCTCAGCTGATTTTAACCACATGTGGTTACGTTTTAAGTAGGTGAAGTTGGACAATAGGTGAAGCAACAGAATAGATTAGATAATTTCTCAAATTACCTAGTCATATGAGATCTACATGCATATTTAAAACAACAGTGATTTAATACTTTATTTTCCTAGTTATCAAATTTAGTTCATGCTTTGTGCCAAGCATTTAAAGAATTAATACTGTGTATCATTATTCACAAACTTTTTTTTTAAAAAAGGAAGAAATATTTTCCAGCTCACTCTATGAAGCCAGTATTACATCTGATGCCAAAACCAGAAAGAGAAATCATAACAAAAAAACTATAGACCACTATCCCTTATGAATACAGATGCAAAAATCTTTAATAAAATACTGGCAAGCTAAGTGCAGCTTGTCCTTGTCAAAAGGATTATACACCATGACTAAGTGGGATTTGTCCAAAGAATTGAAAGTTGGTTTAACATTAAAAAATTACTCAGTATAATACACCTTAACAGTTGAATACAGAAATATCTTGGATGAGCATGGTGGCTCATGCTTTTAATCCTAGTCCTTTGTGAGGCTGAGGTGGGAGGATTGCTTGAGACAAGGAATTGAGGACCACCCTGAGCAACCCAGTGAGACCAGTCTCTACAAAAACAGAAAACTTAACTGGGTCTTCTTCCATATGTCTGTAACCCCAATTTGGAGAGGCTAAGACAGGAAGATCCTTTGAGTCTATGAGTTTGAAGTTACATTGAGCTATGGTGATGCCACTGCACTCTAGCCCAGGCAACAGAGTGAGAGCCTATCTCAAAACAAAACAAAAAGGAAGGAAGGAAACATCTCAGAAAAATACAAAAAAGAAAACCATTTTAGAAAGATCTACCATTGTTCTATGATGAAAACCTTTACCAAACTTGGAATAGGAGGGAATTTTCTCAACTTGATAAAGACATCTACAAAAACTCCACAGCTAACATCATCCTTAATCCTGAAAGATTGAGTGCCTTCCCCCTAAGATAAGGAAATAAGGGTATTCACTCTTACCACTTTCATTTAATATTCTACTGGAAATCCTCGTGGTGACAATTCAGCAAAAAGGAAAAAGTCAAAATACTAAACCAGAACCCAAAACCCCTAGAAACATAAAAAATCTATCTGTATTGGAAGGAGAGAAGTAATACCATCTTGCAAATAAAATTGCCTTACAATTAGGAAATTCGAAGGTAATCATTTAAGAACCATTAAAATTAACAAAGAAGTTCAGCCTGGTGGCAGAATAAACATTCAGTGTGCAGAAGTCAGTTGTATTTGTGTGTATTAACAATGAAGACATCCCTTATCATGGGTCAGAAGACTTAATGTTCTTAAGATAACTGAACTCCCTTAATTATCCACAAATTCAATACAATCCCTGCCAGAATTCTAGTTGTTTTTTCTTTTTGCAGAAATTGAAAAGCTGAAACTAAACTTAATATGTGAATACACAGAATTTCAATAAGCGAAACACGCTTGAAAAAAAGAAAAAAGTTGGAGGACCTCCCTTTCCCAGTTTCAAACTTGTAAATCTTCAGTAATGAGGACAGAGTACTATGAAATCATATTGTTCATCCTGGTATATGAAGGATAGACATATAAATAATAGAACAGGATCGAGAGTCCAGAAACACATTTTTATATGTGGTCAGTTGATTTTCAACAAGGGTGCCAAGACAATTCAATGAGGAAAGGATAGTTCTTTCAATACGTGATGCTGGAACAGGTGAATATCCATATGCAAAAGAATGAAGTTAGATCACTCCCATCGACCATACAGAAAAAATAGCAAAAAATGGGTCATAGACTTAAATGTAAAAGCTAAAACTATACATGGCCTTGGAAAAGTGATTCTCAACCTGTGGATACAACCCACGGCTTTAGGAAGGTTGAGAACCACTGCCTTAGAAGAAAACACAGGAGTCTATCAATTGTGTTGTTGGGTCAGGCAATGGTTTCTTAAATATAAACCTGAAAAGCACAAGTGACCAAAAAAAAATATATATATATATATATATATACACATATATAAATTGGATTTCATCAAAATGAAAAGCTTTTGTGCTGCAAAAGATATGGACCACCCAGAAAGTGTAAAGACATATTTACAGATTTTACATGTAATAAGGGATTTGTGTCTAGAATAAAGAACTTTGACAGTTCAATAATAAAAGATAATTCAGTTAAAAAATGAGCATGAAATTAGAATAGGCAACCTTCCAAAGAAGATATGTGAATTGCCAATAAACACATAAAAAGATGCTCATCTCATTAGTCATTAGGGAAAGGTGAATAAAAACCACATGAGATAATGCTTAGTGCTCACTGGGATGGCTAAAATAAAAAAGATAAATATTCATGAGGATGTGGCGATATTAGAATGCTATTACAATCCTAAATGGGAATGTAAAATTGTGTGGCCACTTCGGAAAACAGTTTGGCAGATCCTCAAAAAGTGAAACGTTGAGTAACCATGTGACTCAGCAATTCCACTCTTGGATGTGTTATAAAGAGACATGAAAACATGCATTTCCACCGAGGCTTATGAACGAATATTCATAGTAGCAATATCTTAATAGCCAATTATGTGGAAACAACCCAAATGTCTATCAGCTAGTGAGTGGGTATATGCAATGTGGTATATTCAAACAATGGAATATTTTTTGGTCATGAAAAGGCATGAAGTACTAATATATGCTACGTCATGTATGAACCTTGCCAATATCCGATCAAATGAAAGAAACCAGTCTCTATTGTATGATTCCCTTTAGTATCTGAAATGTCTGTAAATCTGATAGCTGGGTTTGAATGATAGGGGTCAGGGTGGGTGGGAGATGGTTAGCCATTGCGGATGGGTTGGGGGTATTTTTGGTAATTAAAATGTGATGATTGTATAACTCTGTGAACACACTAAAACCATTGAATTGTACTCTTATAATAGGTCAATTTTAATCAACCGAGTGAACATGCAGACTATAAAATGGGAGAAAATATTTGAAAACTGTGCATGTGACAAGGACTGATATCCAGGATCTATCAGGAACGCAAACAACTCAGCAAAACCAACCCAAAACAAAAATAACCCTCCCAACAACCCCATCAAAAGGTGGGAAAAAAGCATGAACAGAAATTTTTCAAAAGAGGAGATACAAATGGCCAATAAGCACATAAAAATATCATCGGTATCACTAATCAGAGAAATGAAAATTAAAACTACAATGAGATGCCTTCTTAGATAAGTCAGAATGGCTAATTTTAAAAAGGCAAAAATAACAGATTTTGGCAAGGATGCAAAGAAAAGGCAATGCCTATACACTTTCAGTGGGAATATAATTTGGTACAACTACCATGGAAAGGAGCTTTGTGATTTCTCAAAGAACAAAAATAGAACCACGGACTTGGTGCCTGTAGCACAGTGGTAAGGCACTGGCCACATGCACCAAGGCTGGAGGGTTCGAATGAAGCCCAGGCCAACTACAACCCCCAAATAGCTGGGCATTGTGGTCTATAGTCTCACCTACTTGGGAGGCTAAGGCAAGAGAATCGCTTAAGCCCAAGAGTTTGAGGTTGCTGTGAGCTGTGACGTCACGGCACTCTATCAAGGATAATATAGTGAGACTCTATCTCTAAAAAATAAATAATAAATAATAAATAAAAATAGAACTACCATTTGATCCAGCAATCTCACTACTGGGTATATACCCAAAGGAGAAGAAATCATTATATCTACCAGATACCTATACTCTTGCTGTTCTCAGTAGCAAAGAGATGTATTCAACCTGTGTGTCCATCAGCAAAAGATTGGATAATGGGCTCGGCGCCTGTGGCTCAACGGGCTAAGGCGTCAGCCACGTACACCTGAGCTGGTGGGTTCGAATCCAGCCCAAGCCCGCCAAATAACAATGACAGCTGTAACCAAAAAAAAAAAAAAAAAAAAAAAAAAATGCCCGGGCTTTGTGGCGGGCGCCTGTAGTCCCAGCTACTTGGGAGGCAGAGGCAAGAGACTCGCTTGAACCCAGGAATTGGAGGTTGCTGTGAGCTGTGATGCCACAGCCCTCTATCCAGGGTGACAGCTTGAGG
>CAUYON010045855.1:0-17253 GCA_963573935.1 Arctocebus calabarensis
TAAATGTCTTCATATAGTGATTAAAAGGCTATGAAGGCTATGTTAAAAACTTCAATGAAAATATTTCAGATTGTATATAAATTCAGCACATTGTGCCCCATGATTACACCAATGTACACAATTATGATTTAATAAAAATTAGAAAAAAAGAAATGTCCCTTCTATACCAATTTTCTTAAGTGTTCTGATCATGAAGTGGTGCTGGATATTATCAAAAGCTTTTTCTTCATCAATTGAGAGAATCATATGGTCTTTGTTTTTTAATTTTTTTATGTGCTGAATTACATTTATAGATTTATGTATACTGAATCAGCCTTGAGACTCTGGGATAAAGCCCTCTTGGTCATGGTAGATAATTTCTTTGATGTGTTATTGGATTCTGTTTGCTAGGATCTTGTTATATATTGTTGTATCGATATTCATTAGTGATATTGGTCTGTAATTTTCTTTTCTTGTTGGGTCTTTCCCTGGTTTAGGGATCAAGGTGAGATGTTTGCTTCATAGAATGTGTTGAGTAGTATTCCCTCTATTTCTGTATTTTGGAAGAGGTTTAGTAATATAGGTACTAGTTCTTCTTTAAAGGTTTGGTAGAATTCTGACATGAAGCCATCTTGTCCTGGGCTTTTCTTTTTGGGGAGATTTTGTATAGTTGATGCTGTTTCAAAACTTGATATAGGCCTGTTCAACATTTCCACTTGGTTCTGGCTAAGTCTTGGTAGGTCACGTGCTTCCAAGCATTGGTCAATTTCCTTCAGATTTTCATGTTTCTGAGAGTGAAATTTCTTGTTATATTCATTAAAGATTTTTTGAATTTCTAAGGGGTCTGTTGTTATTTCATCTTTACCATTTCTGATTGATGAAATTAGAGATTTTACTCTTTTTTTCCTGGTTAGTTTAGCCAAAGGTTTATCTATTTTATTGGCCTTTTCAAAAAACCAACATTTTGATTTATTGATCTGTTCTATAATTCATTTCTTTTCAGTTTCTTTTAATTCTGCTCTAATTTTGGTTATTTCTTTTCTTATGCTGGGTTTGGGGTTGGAATTTTCTTCCTTCTCCAGTTACTTAATATGTCCCATTAAGTTGTTAACTTCTTCTCTTTCCATTTTCTTGAGGAAGGCTTGCAATGCTATAAATTTCCCCCTAGGTGTACCTTTGCAGTATCCCACATGTTATGATAATTCATGTCTTCATTACCATTTTGTTCCAAAATTTGGTAATTACCTTCTTAATCTCGTCTATGACTCATCTATCCTTCAGCATAAGGTTATTTAGCTTCCATGTTTTTATATGAGTATACATATTCCTGTTGTTATTGAGTTCAACTTTTATTCCATGATGGTCAGAGAAGATGCAAGGAATAATTTCTATTTTTTAAAATGCGCTGAGGTTAGACTTGTGACCTACGATGTGATCAATGTTGGAATATGTTCCATGGGCTGATGAGAAGAATGTGTATTCAGTTTTTTGGGGATGAAATGTTCTGTAGATGTCTGTTAAACCCAGATATTGAATGGTTAAGTTTAAATCTAAAATTTCTTTGCTTAGCTTCTTATTGGAAACTCTATCCAATACTGCCAGAGAAGTGTTAAAATCTCTGACTATTATGGTGCTGGAGGAAATCAAGTTGCTCAGGTCTGTTAGAATTTCTCTTATAAATTGAGGCACATTCTCATTGGGTGCATAAACAATAATTGAAATCTCATCATATTTAGTACCTTTAACAAATATGAAATGTCCATCTTTATCCTTCCTTATTTGGTTGGTTTAAAGCCTATTGTATCTGCAAAGGGCAACACATGCTTTTTTCTGTTTTCCATTTGTTTGGAATATAGATGACTATCCCTTCACCTTGAGTCTACATTTATCTTTGAAGGTAAGATGAGATTCTTGTATGCAACAGATATCTGGCCTGAGTTTTTGTATCCAGTTAGCCAATCTGTGCCTCTTTAGAGGACAATATAAACCATTCCCATTAACTGAAAATATTGGTAAGCCTTTCGAATGTCTGGTGGACATTTTTGATCCTTTTGGTACTGTGGAAGTTGGAATTTGATTAAAAGATTCTGGGTGAGTTTATTTTTGTGGTGGAGGATTATGCTGGTCATTATGGAAGATAGGTCTGAGAATATCCTGGAGAGCTAGTTTAGTTATGGCAAATTTCTTCAACATGTGGATGTAGTTAAATTATTTAATTTCTCCATTATAAATCAAACTCAGTTTAGGTGGATACAGGATCCTGAGTTGAAAGTTGTTTTGTTTTAGGCAATTAAAAGTTGATGACCACCATCTTCTAGCTTGAAAGGTTTCAGGAGAGAGATGTGCAGTCATTTTAGTATTCTTCTCCTTGTAGGTTATGATTTTCTTATGTCAGGCTGCTTTCATAATTTTCTCCTTCATATTAACTTTAGTAAAATTGATTATGATGTGCCTGGGGGATGTCTTATTCGAGTTGGGTCGTGCTAGAGTTCTGAAACTGTCTGCTATCTGAATTTCAGAATCTCTTGGCATGTCTGGAAAGTTCTCCTTCATAATCTCATGAAGAAGAGATTCTGTGCCTTGTGAAGCCACTTTGTCACTTTCAGGGATCCCTATAAGATGAATATTGGTTTTCTTTCTCAGAGCTCTCTGAGAGACTGATCTGCTTTTGCCCTCCATTTCTCTTCCTGTTTGGAAGTTTAGGAATGTTCGAAAGCTTTGTCTTCAATGTCAGAAATCCTTTCTTCTGCTTGCTCCATTCTGTTACTGAGGGATTTTACTGTATTTCTCAGATCTTTGAGGGCTGCAAATTTTTGTCTCAATGTGTCAAAATGTTTGGTCATTTTGTCTTTGAATTCATTGATTTCTTGAGACATCTTTTGGATTACTGCTTGAAATTCTAATTCCATCTTTTCCTCCATTATGCTTATCTTATTTGCTATCCAGTTTCTGAATTTGGTTTCTGACATTTCAGCCATTTGCTTATGCAAGGGATCTTGTGCTATATCTGTCTTTCAATCCTTGGGGGAGTTGATCTCCTCTGATTATTCATATTGCCAGAGTTTTTCTGTTGATTCCACCTCATGATGTTTTTTCACCATTGCCTCTGACTATCCTCAGAAATGGGAAGGTGTCTCTCCAAGATTAGACCCCAGCAGGATCACTCTGTTGTTGCTGGATCTTTGTAGGGAGTGATCCTGTGTAGCTCCTTTGGGACTGCCCCAGCAGGGAGTTCTGGCTGTGGGAGCAGCTCTGCAGTGTGACACGCCTGGATGCAGCAGCAGGGGTTGGGTTGGTGCACATGGTTCTGGGAGTACCTGGCACCCGGTGGCCTTGGCAGAGAAAGCCCGAGCCTCCAGCAGTCTCTGGGCAGGGGTCGGGCTCTGGAGGGAGGGCACCGGTGGCATGGAGGGCACAGGTTGCACGGCCTCTGGAGTCCCTGGCCAGATGTGTGGAGCCCTTGTGGAGAAAGAGAGGATACGGGAGGATGTGGGCTGTATGGCTCCCAGAGACCCTGTGGAGCATAGAGCAGAGCCGTGAGGGGTTCCCAGCTGAGTCTCTGGAAGCAACGGACAGTTGGCTGAGAACTGGCGATGCGCTTGCGGAGCTGCACTGAGGTCCTGGAGGATTCCCTGTCTGCAGCATGGAGCTACATATGGGTTTCTACGGAGACCTTGGCTACTGTGGGCAGCAGGCCGAGGGCTGATGAGGTGCAGAGCAGAGCCCCATGGTGGTCCCAGCGAAATCCCTGGTCACAGCGGAAGTTGGGCCAAGGCCTGGCAGTGCTCCTTGCGGAGCCATGCGGCAGTCCCAGAGGAGTCCTTGGCCGCAGCGCAGAGCCATGCATGGATCTTGGCATAGTCCATGACCGCAGCTCATGGCACACCAAGGCCCTGCGTAGCATGGAGTGGAGCCATGCAGTGGTCCCAGCAGAGTCCCTGGCTGCAATGGATGGCAGACCAAGGCCCGGCAGGGTGCAGAGCACTGCAGCACGGTTGTTCGGGTGGAGTCCCTGGCCACAGCAGACAGCTGGCCAAGGCCTGGCAGTGTGTAGTGCGGAGCTGCATGGAGATTCCAGAGGAGTTCCTGGCCACAGTGCGGAGCCGTGCAGTGTTCCCAGTGGAGTCCCTGACTGTAGTGCACAGTGGGCCATGGCCCGCAGGGCATGGAGCAGAGCTTCGTGGTTCCAGACAGAATCCTTGGCCTGGGGCAGATGGGGTTCAGTGTGACCCCCGAAGTCTCTTACCTGGCAGAGTGCTTGGTTCAACAGACTGGCAAGGTGGGCGCTGCCCAAACCCTCCACCCTCAGTTTCAGCAGGGGTCAGGCTTCTGTTTTGTCAGGTAAGGGGTGAAGGGTATATTGGAAGTTCAGAATGGTGAAAGACTTTAGTTCAATTTTTCTGCCTGAAGCTTGGTTTCTTGGAGTCGCAGCTTGCCTCAGCAGAGGTGACCTGCAGTTATCACTTCTCTCTCTCAGCTGGGCTGCCAGTCTTCCGCTCAGTTGGACAGTTTCTGGACTCTATCCTTTCTTATGCACAGGAGTCTCTGTCAGAAGCTGCTTCCAGTTGGCCATCTTGCCCCTCCCCTTCATGCAACTCTTAATAATAGTAACCCAACAAACTAACCTAATGACTTTTAGTGTTTCTCTATTTATGGAGAGAAAAAATAATCTTTGCATTTTTCTAGGGGTCCTTCTGAAAATCTTTGAAGCCTATGTTTTAAGCTTAAAAGATATCCTGAAAGTTTTATTTTTATCTTTTTTATATTTGGGGTACACTTTTCAAAAAGTAAAATCAAAATGTTGTTAGAGGTAAATTGGGCACTTAAATAAAATGGGATCATGCATACCTGAGAAACAATACTTGATTACCTATCGAAACTAATTGACAAACATTTTAATATAAACATAGCAGGCAACACAATTCTAAAGAGCTTTAGCTCTTTGATAAGTAAGGAACCTTTGCTGTTTGCCATTAAATAACCAAAAATACAGAATAAAAAGACAACATAATGCTCAGAAAATGATTCTAGTAAAACACATAATCTGCTATTTAGGCAAATTATACAGAAAATAAAAAATAACTTTTATATTATAGGCAAAGGCATAAATTAGTTAACTAAAGAAGCAAGCCCATCAAAATTGACATAACTTTGCTACAATTTTAACACATTACATATCTTTATTTTAGAGTCAAGTTTAAAACAGAGCAAATAAAATTCACTTTCCAAGTTTGTCCTTCATTATGTTCTTTTATGTTCTGGAACAAACTGACAACCTTTCAGGCAATCTGCCAGG
The DNA here is from genome assembly GCA_963573935.1 of Arctocebus calabarensis. Classification (NCBI taxonomy): domain Eukaryota; kingdom Metazoa; phylum Chordata; class Mammalia; order Primates; family Lorisidae; genus Arctocebus; species Arctocebus calabarensis. The sequence continues at coordinate 5,276 of CAUYON010045855.1, forward strand.
TCAAAACTATTTTCATAATAACAAGATATGTAGTTTTTACAAGGCAACATGATGTGTGATATTATTATAGATTGAATGCAGAAGCAGACAGGAGAATCTAGCTACTTCTATGATATCAGACATAAAGAAACTACAAAAATTTGAAACAATCTTTTCATTGATTTTTAAAATATAATTTTTTTGAGATGGAATCTTACTTTGTTGCCCTCCCAACTTTTGAGACTACACACACCTGCCACAATGTACAGCTATTTTTAGAGATAAGGTATCACTCTTGCTCAGGCTGGTCTCGAACCCATGAACTCATGCAATCAACCCTCATCAGCCTCCCAAGTGCTAGGATTACAGGCATGAGCCACCATGCCTGGCAAATATAATTGTTTACTAAAGATTCAGCCTAAGCAAGAGTAAGACCCCCACTATGCAAAAAAAAAAAAATAGCTGGGCATAATGGTGTTTGTCTGCAGTCCCACCTTCTAGGGAGACTGAGGCAGGAGGCTCACTTGAGCCCAGGAATTTGAAGTTGCAGTGAGCTATGATAACAGCACTACACTCAAGCCTGGGAAACAGAGCAAGACCCTATCCAAAAAAATAAATAAAGCTCATATTAGCATGCAGTAGATTCATCTCAAGTCAATTCTATCAGTAAATATAGGGTGCCAAAAAAGTATACATATTTTAAAAGATATTACCTATGCATTATTTTTCAAAGTTGAATTTAAGGCACTATTATTGGTCAGGTATACCTATTTTACTTGCAATTTATACATTTTTGAGGAATGATTGATTTTATTTCCAACAAGATCTCTTAAAATGTATATACATTTTGGAGCACCCCTGATATACTTTTAAATTTTGTTTAATTTCTAATATGGTAAATATTAATAGTTAGAACATATATATGAAAAACATCTTTGGAAACCCTCAGGAATGTATTCAGAGTACAAGAGTTCTGGAGAACAGAAAGTTTGTAAACCAATGCTCAAGAACAAACTACTTTTTCCCTTAAAAGTAAGAGCATACAAGTTCTGACAATTAAGTTTGCAACTCATCCTAAAAAAAGTGCTACATGCTTCATTACTGAATATCACTGTGGTTACCTTTGAAGTACTCCCCTTAAGAAGCTATTCACTGATGCAGCACCTAGTCTGCTCTTCAAAGTAGTTTTGGAACTCTTTTTCTGGAATGGCCATCAGAGCTGTCATTGTATTACACTTTATGTCCTGAATGTCACCAGATATCTTCCTTTTAGTATTTCCTTTATCTTTAGGTAAAGAAAAAGTCACTGGAGGCCAGATCATGGAAGAAGGGAGCCTGTTCCAAAAGAGCTATTTGTTTACTGGCTAAAAACTCCCTGATAGGCAGTGTGTGAGCTGGTGCATTGTCATGATGCATTAGTTTTTGGTCAGTTAATATTTTCCTCACTGTTTCTCTATCGATGTTTACTTGGTCTGCTACACTTATCACAGTCATCCAATAATTGTGAAAGACAAACTGAATTTTGCAATGTTTTCATCAGTTCTTCTTCTTACTGGCCACCCTGACCTCTCTTCATCAGTGATGCTTTCTCTCCTTTCAGAAAAGCAACCCATAAGTACACTGCCACTTTCCTCATGGCATTATCCCCATAAATTTGGACTAACATGTCCCTGATTTTACTTCCACTTTTACCAAGTTTAAGAATAAATTTAATGTTTGTTTATTGCTCTAATTCAAGCTCCAACATTCTTGCAACAGCACTCAAAAACATGCAACAATAATAAATGCCACTCAACAAGACACTACCACACATGGACATGGACACAACTGTGATACGCTGATATACCGAGGTTACAAAACCTTAACCAAGTTGTTTTTGTACAGTGCTGCCAACATAAGCACACAGTGGCAACTTTGAGAACTTAATTGTTAGATCTTGTATACCTATTTGTCACTACTGATCTCAATATGTCAACTACTTGCTTTAACTGTAACTTTTTTTTTTTATTGAATCATAGCTGTGTACATTAGTTCCATCATGGGGTACAGTGTGCGGGCTTCACATGCAATCTGAGATATTTTTATCAACTGTAACTTTTAACCAAAATAATTTCCATTTCAAAGAGAAAATGTGAGAGATACAATTGACAACCATCTCTCACCCACAAACATTACAACAGATTAACAGAACCATGTGAACACAGGTAGCACAGCTTTCTATGTACACACCTATCTTTTCCTAAAGAGGAAATGACCATAACCATTAACATGACCTAAAGATATTGCCTCTGTGTATAATATAAAAGTAAAAATCAGCAGTATATAAACTTAAAACTATGCTTAGTAAATAATATTTAAGCATTATATTTTACTTAAAAATTATATAATCCATTAACCAACTCAATTAGATATCAGTCCAATGCTTTAAGTTGCTAAATAATTTGGAAACACTCTTAAACCCAGCATACTACAGAATGTGTTTACTGCTGAAATAAAAGTTTATCAGAATAAGGATTCAATTTTAGTTGAATATAAGCTTACATTTTTCATAATCTTAAATAATATATATAAGTAATATTAACTTACTTGATGAATGAATCTTAATATATTTGGGAAAAACAGACCCAAGTAAAATAAAATGTATCCTTGTTTTATACTTTACAAAAATAAATCACCAAAAAAAGACATAGCTATTTTTTTTTTTGAAACAGAGTTTCACTTTGTCACCCTTGGTAGAGTTCTGTGGCATCATAGCTCACAGAAACCTCAAACTCTTAGGCTTAAGAGATTTGCTTTCCTCAACCTCCTGAGTAGCTAGTGCTAAAAGCACCCACCACAATGCTCAGCTACTGTTAGAGATGAGGTCTTGCTCTGGCTTAGGCTGCTGGTCTCAAACCTGTGAGCTCAGGCAATCCACCCACCTCAGCCTCCCAGAGTTCTGGGATTACAAGTGTGAGCCACCGTACCTGGCTGACATAGCTATTAATCTTATTCTCCAAAGAATTAATTTAATTTTGAGATAATTGAAAATTTTCCGAGTTAGTAAAGATTATTGTAATAACATTTCTAGTTTAGCACATTTTAGTATTGAAATTTCAACTTTTTCTTTGAATGTAAAAAACATGTACATGAAATTCCTGTGTCTATAAACCAATTAGAACGGAGCACCTTTATCATCTAATTTGTTAATACCTTCCAGAGATCAGGAAACATTTCACACTCAGACAATATGAAATCAAGGCTTTTTAAAAAAATTATAGACAAATAGACACAGGTATTGAGAAACCTTATAGATTCAGATCTACAATTGGAGCTGTAAGTCAAGAGTAAACACAGAAAGTCACCAGTCCAGATATCAAAGTACTGTACTTCTTCCTTGTGGGCATGAAATTGCTAATTAATTTGAGCTTAAAATTGACAAACATAACAACAGAAAAAATTAAATTCTCTATTGTTTCACCCATCGGAGACTAGATAATCTATTAATCCAATTGCAGATATCATCAAATGATCAGACCATATAATCTCATTCCTGGTCATTGCTTCTACTGATGGGGAATAATTTACTGGCTATACACAAATCAGAAACTAAACAAAACATAAATTCGATGAAAAAGAAAAAATGAAAGAAGCAGATTCAGCAAAGTTCTGTTTCCATTTGAGATTCAATATGGAAGGCAAGAAAAGATTAGTTTGAACAGTCTATTTTGCTAAGCATATCCATTAGGCTTCTCAATTAATAATTTTAAGATATAACCATGACTCTCAAGAATATAAAATGAATATGTGTCAAAGATTTAATTTAACTCATTAATTGGTGGGTAAACCAGGATGATGTTGCAACCAATTTCAATTTCCATTTCATTTTGTTTGCTTATCCCTTCTTATTTTCTGCTTCTTACTGTTTATTCAGTGGTGTCTGTTCTCCCTTTTGCTACTACTGGTTTTTCCTTTATTTCTGTAATGGTTTTATTTTTTTCTTTCTATTTCTTTCTTTATCTCTGAAATAGCTCGTATTTCATTTCATTTTCTTGTCTGCCATCTCTTCTATGAGTTCTTGCATTCCTGCTTTATATTATTATTGGGAAGACTACTTAATTAATATTACAAAATTCATGCTGACATGTTTAGTCACAATTTTCATCTGCTTTATGACTACATTTCTTTGGTGAGAATTCTCTATCTGCTATTTTTTTCCATGTTTCTTTCATCTCGTTTTCATGTAGTCTTTATATATAAGCTGTGGTGTAGTGTTTTGTTTTACTTTGCTTGATAACATCTTTAATTACTATAAGTTTACTTTAGACTATATTTTTTCAGGAGATACAATTGGAGAGATCCGAGTCATAATCGAGGCTAGCAAAAATTTTTACTTAAGATCTTGGGTTGTTGTGTATGCAAGTTCTTGTGGTCCCTCTATTTTCCCAGCCAGTGAATATAAGCAGCTATAGGCTTCCCATACCAGTCTTTCCTCTAGACTGCCTCACTGACCAGTTGCTTACCCTACAGCCCTTTATTTCCTGTTTCTCAAACCCAAAACAAATCCAGCCAAATTCCCTTCTCCAGCCTTTAAACTCTGTTCTTATTATTGTAGATAAGGAATTTGCACCTCAAGGCTCAGCACCCATGGCTCAGCGGCTAGTGTGCCAGCCACATAGGGCACTGGGGGTGGTGGGTTAAAACCTGGCCAGGGCCTACTAAAAACAGCAATGACAATTACAACCAAGAAACAGGTGATGTTAAGGCAGGTGCCTGAAGTCACAGCTACTTGGGAGGCTAAGGCAAGAGAACCGCTTAAGCCCAAGAGTTTGAGATTGCTGTGAGCTGTGATACCATAGCATTCTTTGCAAAAGAATTTGCACCTCATGGTGTGTCACTCACCTTGGAGTATTATATTGTCACTAGGCTTTTCTTTCTGTCCTTCTTTCTTTCTTTCTTTCTTTTTTTTTTTTTTGAGAAAGAGTCTCACTTTGTTCCCCATGGTAGAGTGCTGTGGCATCATAGCTCACTGCAACCTCAAACTCTTAGGCTCAAGTCAACCTCTTGCCTCAACCTCTAGAGTAGCTGGGACTAGAGGCACCGCCACTATGACTGGCAAGGTTTTTTTAACGTATGTTTATATACTTGTGTGTATATGCAAACAAATATACATATAGTTTTCAATGCAGCTTTAAAAATAAGTGAATTTGGTATGGTTGTTGGATAAAGCCTTGCATACAAAAATTAACTGTATTTCTGTAGCAAAGAATGATTGCAAAATGAGCTTTTAGGGAGAGTAATTGGTGGGGCCACACCTACGGTGCATCTTACAAGGGTACATGTGAAATTTACTAAGTGTAGAATATAAATGTCTTAATACAATTACTAGGAAAATGCCATGTAGGGTATGTTAACCAGTTTGATATAAACATTTCAAATTATATATAAAACCAGCACCGTGTACCCCATGATTGCATTAATGTACACAGCTATGATTTAATGGAAAAGTACAAAAAAAATTAAAAAATAAAATGCCAATTGTTTTTTTTTGAGACAGAGTTTCACTTTGTCACCCTCAGTTGAGTGTTGTGGCATCATAGCTCAAGCAACCTCCAACTCTTGGGCTCAGGATATCTCAGCCTCCCAAGTAGCTGGGAATATAAGCATCCACCACAACTCCCAGCTATTTTTAGAGACAGGGTCTTGCTCACATTCAGGCTGGTCTCAAACCTGCGAGCTCAGGGCAATCCACCTACCTCAACTTCCCAGAGTGCTAGGATTACAGGCATGAGCCACTTCCCCCAGCCCTAAAATGCTAATTTTTTTCTCGAGACAGAGTCTCTATCACCAGACTACAGTGCCTGACTAGAATGCAGTTTTGTCATCATACCTCACAGCAACTTTGAACTCCTGGGCTCAAGTGACTCTCCTGCCTCAGTGTCCCAGGTACCTGGGACTACAGTCGCCCACCACAATGCCCAGCAATATTTTTCTACTTTTAGTAGAGACATGGCCTTGCTTTTGTTCAGGCTGGTATTAAACTCCTGTTCTCAAGCAATCCACCTGTCTCGGCCATCCAAAGTAATAGGATTACAGGCATGATCCACCACACTCAGCCACCTAAGATACCATTTTTGACAGCATCTCTAATGCTTACTAATCCATCTCTAATGCTTACTAATCAATGTATAATGAAAGATGTAGAAGATATCTACACTTAAAACTACAAAATATCAAAACATCACCGAGAGAATTTTTTGTGTGTGTGTGTGGAGACAGAGTCTCACTTTATTGCCCTCGGTAGAGTGCCATGGCATCACACAGCTCACAGCAACCTCCAACTCCTGGGCTTAGGAAATTCTCTTGCCTCAGCCTCCCAAGTAGCTGGGACCACAGGCTCCCACCACAATGCCCAGCTATTTTTCTGTTTTGCAGGTCAGCCGAGGCTAGGTTTGAACCCACTACCTTTGGTATATGGGGCCAGCACCCTACTCCATGACCCATGGGCACTGCTCCTGAGAGATATTTTAAAAGGCCTAAATAAATGAAAATATATGCTATATCCATGGGCTAGAAAACTTAATACTGTTAAGATGCCAGTCCTCTGGCTTGGTGCCTATGGCTCAATGGGCTAAGGCACCAGCCATGTACAAATGACCTGGAGAGTTCGAATCCAGCCCAGGCCCACCAAACAACAATGACAGCTGCAACCAAAAAATAGCTGGGTGTTGTGGTGGGCACCTGTAGTCCCAGCTACTTGGGAAGCAGAGGCAGGAGAATCGTTTGAGCCCAGGAGTTGGAGGGTGCTGTGAGCTGTGATGCCATGGCACTCTACCCAGGATGAAAGCTTGAGGCTCTGTCTCAAAAAAAAAAAAAAAAAAAGATCTGTAGCCAGCTTTCTGTAGAGGTTTCCATCCAGAAGGAGAGTTAAAGGACAAAAACTCAGCAAGAAAGCCGATGGTTTGGATCTGAGCCAAAAGAAAAGGTTGAAGAGCACACATCAACCCTGCTGGGGTGATGTGAGACCCCGAGGACACAAACAAAAAGGTACAGAGCACATCACCAAGCGGACGGGAGTCCCCTCCCCCATGAGAGAGGCTCGCAGTATACTCCATACCTCCATACAAACAAGCGAGCAGAGTTCAGATGTCCTCCCACTCTACCCCACAGGAGAGACCCTCTAAAAACCAGAACTCCTTCCCTACTAGAGTGCTGCGGCGCTCTCCCGCCAGTCATAAAACTGTATATACTCTCTACCTGCAAGTTGGAGTTCCTGGTATTCCCCTCCACTCTCACCCCAAGGTCTGGAGGCCTGTCCTCCACAGAGTCCAGATTCTTGGAGATCTTCTCGAGGGGTATAGATGGGGTGTGGACTATTGCTGATCTGTGCTGATTTTCCGGCTCGGGAGTGGTGAGAGTGGAGTGAGCCGAGAGGAGGCCCTGCTGGAAAGAAGGTCTCCTGAGGCACAAAACAGCAACCAGCTTTGGGAACAATAGCAGGAGAGCTCGCACCCCTGGGGATGTTTTGAGGAGACACTCCCAGTCTTCTGGGCGGCTTCTCCGGTGGTAGCCACCGCCAAAGCAGACTGGCAACCAAGGCACGTGAAGGATATGCCTGAGGCGGTATCGGCCGGGACAGAGCACAGGGATTAGAATACTCACAGAGAGGCTGCTTTGCTTATCTTCAAACTAACCTGGCCCTCAGGGGATGAAAGCTGAGACAAAGGGCTGGAACTCACAGACTGAGTCAGACCTGTTTGCAGCCCCAGTCTGATCAGGGAAAATAGCCTTGACAGAAATAAATTCTGTGAACTTGTTCTGTTCTAGCAGCAATAACAATCAGAGACAGGGCTGGAACTGAGTGAATCGCCCCAGCTCCTACCAAGTAATCAGGTTGTCAGGTCTCACCTCCCCCTGCCAAACAGTGACAGGGAGCAGCGGACTGGTTGAAGAGTCACAGACCTCACTGTGACCCAGGCAGGCGCAAACCTCTGGAGCATCTGCTCATTGGAGGAAACTGGATTTTAACTGTTAACACTGACTGGGTGTGACAGAGGGGCAAGGTGGGGTAGGAGGCATCAACCTTCCCAGACTAATCTACTTGCTGGAGGGGGCGCCCTCCTGAGCTCACAGAGCGCCAGAGTGAATTATACTAGAGCTTCCAGCAGATCCCTGCTATCTAGTTGCCAGAGACTTTTTAACTCTTCCATTTGAGATTGGTGCTGGCTAGGAAAATTGATTGGGACCTATTCAACTGCACTAATCACCAGAGGACTTTCCAAAATGGTACCCTGCGTGTGTGGTAGTGGGAAGGTTTGATTTGGCTTTTTCAATAGTTGCCTGTGGGGGATGCGGTGACTTAACTGCTGGTATTCCTTCACAGCTCAGATTTCAATCCAGAGTAACAGATTCTGTAGGGTAAGACAAAAACCAGCTGAAAATAAGACAGAGCCACTTAACACTACCACAACAAGAAGGTCCCCAGTTTTGCAAACAGTAGCTCTCTATGAGTCCTTGGCAAAACTCTAGGGGAAAAGGTACAGATGCCAATCCAAGCTTTCAAGCAAAGAACTGGTCAATCACTACTCCTAGAACTCCCAGCCCAAATTGTCCTTATCTACTCATCCAGCCAAACAGTGTAAAATTAATCATGTGGCAGAAATAACGGAAAAGCTCCAGAAACATGAACAACCAGACTAGGTGAACCCCCCCAAGGAATAATTTGGTGGACAGAAGTGAGGATGCTATGCAAAACAGATGGCTGAGATGTCAGAAATTGAATTCAGAATTTGGATTGCAAAAAAAAATCAATACAATAGAGGAAAAGTTGGATTTAGAAATTCTGGGTGCATTTCAAAAATTGTCTCAAGAAGTCAAGGAATTCAAAGACCAAATGACCAAAGATTTGGACACATTGAGGCAAGAAGTTGCAGCCCTCAAAGATCTGAGAAACAAAGTAGAATCCCTCGGCAACAGAATGGAGCAAGCAGAAGAAAGGATTTCTGACATGGAAGACAACGCTATCGAACGCTCCCAAACTGACAAAGAGATAGAGAAATGGAAGGCAAAAACATATCATTCTCTCAGATAGCTCTGGGATAACTCAAAGAAAACCAACATTCACCTTATAGGGATACCTGAAAACAATGAAGTGGTGGCACAAGGCCCAGAGTCTCTTCTCTATGAGATTATGAAAGAGAACTTTCCAGACATGTCAAGAGATTCTGAAATTCAGATAGCAAACAGTTAGAACCCCAGCATGACTCAACCCAAATAAAACATCCCCCAGGCACATCATAAATAAGTTCACTAAATTTAATATGAAGGAGAAAATTTTGAAAGCAACCAGACGCAAGAAATCTATAACCTACAAGGGGAAGAATATTAGAGTAACCGCAGATCTCTCTGATCAAACCTTTCAAGCAATAAGAGAATGGACATCGGATTTTCATCTCCTAAAACAAAATAACTTTCAACCCAGGATCTTGTATCCAGCTAGATTGAGCTTCATTTATGATGGAGAAATTAAATCCTTTAATGACATCCACATGTTGAAGAAATTTGCCATAACTAAACCAGCTCTCCAGGATATTCTCAGACCTATTCTCCATAATGACCAGCATAATCACCCAATGCAAAAGTAAACTCATCCAGGAACTTTTTATCAAAGTCCAACTCACACAGCAACAAAAGGATTAAAAATGTCCACTAGATATTCTCAAGATTTATCATTGGTTTCTATTAATGTGAATGGTTTAAACTGTCCTCTAAAGAGGCATAGATTGACTGACTGGATACAAAAACTCAGGCCAGATATATGCTGCATACAAGAATCACATCTTATCTTAAAAGAAAAATTTAGACTCAAGGTGAAGGGATGGTCATCTATATTCCAGGCAAATGGAAAACAGAAAAAAGCAGGCATCGCAATTTTATTTGCAGATACAATAGGCTTTAAACCAACCAAAATAAGGAAGGATAAAGACGGACATTTCATATGTGTTAAGGGTAGTACTCAATATGATGAGATTTCCATTATTAATATTTATGCACCCAACCAGAAATGCACCTCAATTTATAAGAAAAACTCTAGTAGACATGAGTAACTTGATTTCTGCCAGCTCCATAGAAGTTGGAGATTTTAATACTCCTTTAGCAGTGTTGGATAGATCCTCCAATAAGAAGCTAAGTAAAGAAATTTCAGATTTAAACTTAATCATTCAACATCTGGATTTAACAGACATCTACAGAACGTTTCATCCTAATAAAATTGAATACACATTCTTCTCATCAGCCCATAGAACATACTCCAAAATTGATCGCATCTTAGGTCACAAGTCTAACCTCAGCAAATTTAAAAGAATAGAAATAATTCCTAGCATCTTCTCGGACCACCATGGAATAAAAGTTGCACTCAACAACAACAGGAATTGGCATACTCAAACAAAAACATGGAAGCTAAATAACCTTATGCTGAAAGATAAATGGGTCATTGATGAGATTAAGACGGAAATCACTAAATTTTTGGAACAAAATGACAATGAAGACACAAATTATGAAAACCTCTGGGATACTGCAAAGGCAGTCCTAAGAGGGAAATTTATAGCACTGCAAACCTTCCTTAAGAGAACGAAAAGAGAGGAAGTTAACAACTTAAAGGGACATCTCAAACAACTGAAAAAGGAAGAACATTCTAACCCCAAACCCAGCAGGAGAAAAGAAATAACCAAAATCAGAGCAGAATTTGACCAGGTTGGGAAGATGGCGGTGGAGACAGTCCCGTAGCCCATCTCTCCCAGGTCAGCAGGTGAGAGGGTGGGAGCTCTGGATCTTTCCCCATGTGAACTAGTGGAGTGGACAGGCAGCTGGTGAGACACAGAGATCGGGAGGATTGGTGCGTTTGAAATGTAGTTCTTAACCATGCAAACTGCTGCAGACCATTTCCCCCTGCCCCCACAGGGAGGACAGAGGGTTGCAACCCACAAGCTCTAATCGGCGAAAATTCCACTGAAGCGTGGAACTCAGAGTTTGACGATCAGAAAAGGGCACTGCTGGGAAGCACGGAGACCCGGGCAGCCCTGGTGTGAGCCGAGGGGTCCGGACCCTGCCGGACTAACACATTGGAATGTCCAAAATGGCGAGCACCTTTTCCCCAGATCAGTGAGAGAGAGAAAGAATGGGTGACCAGCCAGCGTTACACTAGGCGGGGACCATAGTGAAGCCTAAGAGGGGTGGGAAAGACACTTTGAGCTGTGGAAGCTGTGGAAGTTGGCAAGGAAGGCCTCCAGGCACTACAGCTGGAGAATAACTGAAGTTTGAGTTCCCACCAACAGCCCCACAAAGCCCCCTCCCCTCCAGCCTTCACAGTGGCTGGGAGCAGCTGGGAGCGGCTGGGAGCAGCTGCGAGCCAAGGCCATAGCAACCGCCGCCCCAGGTGCTGCTACGGTCGCTCCGAAGCTGACGCCCTGTGAATAATGACACACCGCCGCAGCTGCCGAGATCTGCAGCCACTGCACGGCCCCTCTCCTCCAGCCTTCACAGCCGCTGGGAGCAGCTGTGACCTGCGGCCATAGTTGCCATAGCAACTGCCGCTGCTTGTGCTGCCTCGGTCGCTTGAGCGCTCCGAAGCCACTGCTACCGTGAGCGTGGTGCCACCACCCCGCACATAGTGACACCACCCCCTGCCGACACTGCCACAGCCACCGAGACCTGCAGCAACCGTGAGGCCCCTCCCCCGCAGTTGCCACAAGTCCCACTCCCGCGCTCCCCTCTCACAGCAGATCGTTGTTGCTGGACTGGCCTGCAATTCTATATACATATAAGAATAATAATATTTTTGAGATTTTTTTTTGAATATTCTTTTCTTGGAGGTGCTATCGACAAATAACTCTTTACTTCACTTTCTTTTCTTAGACTATTTTTATTACCTCCTATTCTCAACTGAACATTCTTCTTCCTCTCCCGTGTTAATTTCTTTGTTCTCTCTCCCCCTCCTCTCCCTCCCTTCTTATAGCTTCTAA